>JAYDZE010015664.1:0-10128 GCA_034509125.1 Monilaria moniliformis
TAATGATCACATTATGAATCTTCCCTTGCTTTCCAGCTTCCTCAGATAGCCAACAAATTGTCTCGATTTCAGTATTGAAACTCACATCCGCAAATTGGACAACTTCTCGAATCTTCGTTCGAGCTGGCGGTTTAATATAAACTGTTCGAATACCTGGAGACAATTCTTTTATTCGCTTGAGGTTTGAAATTCGTGCATCGCAAATCTCCAT
This sequence comes from Monilaria moniliformis, assembly GCA_034509125.1. Classification (NCBI taxonomy): domain Eukaryota; kingdom Viridiplantae; phylum Streptophyta; class Magnoliopsida; order Caryophyllales; family Aizoaceae; genus Monilaria; species Monilaria moniliformis. Next base: position 212 of record JAYDZE010015664.1, read on the forward strand.
GACACCCAATGCAATAACTTCATTTAAGAATGATTCCTCACCACAGAGTAGTTTGGAAACTAAAGACCATTCCTTGTTGTGTTCACTAAATTTCTCTACTAGAAAATTGTAGTTATGAACTAAGTGAGAGGTATTTAACTCAATGTAAGCCAAAAGGTTAGGTTCTCCTGGCTCTTTTGTAGCGCATTTCTACATATGGCGCTTCGAACCCAACTTGCTCGTACAACTTTCTTGCTGGGTTCTCAGCTTCCACATGTAAAGCAACATCCCCTTTCGCCAATTTCAATGCTTCCTGCATCAGGTGGTAACCTATGCCTTCTCCTCTTCGTGATGGACTAACCGCTATGTAAACCAGAATGTTCTCCGGAATATATCCTTCCATACCCGTTTCGTTGACAACCACGGCTCCAACTATAGTTTCGTTAGCAATGGCTAACAATATAAACCCTCCATAGCCCCCATTCCGCTTAAAAACATAATTCACTGCACGATATATATCATCCATTGTGTCTCCATACTTACCCAGAGCACCGTACAAAAACTCAACAATCCTCATGTTGGGGTATTGTGTGTCTTCTCCCAGGTAAGAGTTTATGATGCGCACATTGTAATCCCTCTTCATATTGTATAGGTAATCGTCAAGATGATACTTCATGTAGATCTATTTCTAGTCCCTTGGTTGCAAGAAAATTTTTGAACCGATCGCTTTCTGATGTTGGCACCGCAACAAAAAAATTGATCTTTCTTCTTTTTGCCTCAGCGTTCATCATGATCCATCTGACCATCCGCTCCTGCATTTCTTTCTTACTGAACTTCCTTTCTACAGAAACTATGTATTCGTTTTTATTTGACAGTCCGTGGACATCTGGATAAATCTTTGATCGCCCTATTTCCTTTCTAATTGCCGCTGGTCTACTATATCCGTTCAGATCAGCATGAACTTCCTTGCAACCCTCTTTCTTTAGGTATGTTACAACGGATTTTAATAGTTCCGAATGCTTCATAATTTAGTTTCTATAGAAACAAAGTTATGTATTCACAGAGAACCCCACAAAGATTTTCGACTCTATTCAGAAGGTCCAATCGGGTCTTCCATTGCAAGGACAGGAGAAGCATCCATGCTTTGTGCTCCAACGAAATCAGCTATTCGATTGACAGCATCCAACAGCACCTCAACATCAGAAGAGGCCAGATCCTTTAGTTTTGTGGTTAGTCGATCATGCAGCAAGGGTGGAAGCTGCTCAAGCAGGTCTATTCCTTTTGTTGTAATTGCGACAAAAGTCGTTCGCTTATCCCTTGAATTGGGAAGTTTTGCGACCAAACCCTTAGCTTCAAGTCTCTTCACCAATCCAGTGACTGTGCTTGCATTTAAATTAAGGTAGTTCTTAATGTCAGATGAAGTAACTCTAAGGTTATCGTTGGTCGACACGAATTTTAAACAAAGTACTTGAGGAATACTGACGCCATATTCCTTTTCTATTCTTTTACTCTCCAGATTGATAGAGCGAATGATTTTTCGAATACCAATAAGTACTTCAGTGTAATCATGCTCCGTGTGGTCACGAATTACTTCCATGGAAACCAATTTCGGGAAATTTATGTAAATAACGTTGTACAAGCCGATTTGAAGTAGTTTGACATGTGTATACCCATCTTATATCTTTGTTACGTGAAAAAAGCTGTTGCGATAGTACTGTTGCTAACCAATTTATGCATGACTGGATGTTATGTCCATCATCCTCCATATTGTGGTGTTCACCAAGTAATGAACCTTAAACCTGGAATGAGTCTTCAGGCGGTAGATTCTTTACTTGCGATGAAACCATATGACATACTGTCAAGCAACGAGAATGGGTTGAAAACATTCATCTACAAATACCGTGTTCAGGACGTAAAACGAATTCCTATTCTGATGAAGAAAAACCGGGGAATTCAAACTGAAGGAAGACTAAAGGATATTTTGATTACTGTTAATCAAGAGAACATAGTCACACATATTGAAAGCCGCGAAGAACAGCGATCTTCTATTGATAAACAAACCAAGGTTAATCCCAACACGCTGATTACCGCACTTACAACATTGGTAACTGTGACCATACCTGCCGTTCTTGTATTCTTATCGTTAGATGGGAAGTAGTTGGATGCGGAATTAGTGATTAACAACCTGTAGATTAGGTACCCTCTTAGGGTCACACTAGCTCTTAGAATAGGGGAATTCCTAAATCAATTCAATGCTATAGGAGATCAATTCACAAAACACTTGAATATAATTCCTTATCATTCTACGGATCAATCGTTCGATCTCTGTTAATTACAAGCCTCATTCCAAAGGAAACAGTCATTGGAAATGTCCTGGCATTGGTGTAGTCGTTCAAAGGATCGAACCACGTGAAATGTATAGGGTAACTCATTGCAAGATCAAACTTCACCTTTCTACTACCTAGCCCAACCATGAACCCGGGTTCTATAAGCGCATATTCGGAACGAATCTTATCACCTGTACCATTGAGATGTTTACCATCATAGAACAAATAACTTGTTTTCAGCACACCCACCAGATCACCCTTGAACCCTCCGGTAATGGTTCCACTTGCTATTCCACCATTAAACTGAACAAAAGGTTTATAAAAACTTCCTTCATAATCTTTGATGGTATAATTGCTATCCCTATAATGAAAGTTGGACCCAAAGCCACTACCAGCACAAACAAATATTCCGCTAGGCTCAGCGTTGGTATAGTAACCTACGCCTAACTCCCCTTCTTTGACTCTATAATTAAACATCCCAGAATTGTATGTGCCAATAAGCCCGATATTTCCTGGTAGAGATCCGGCTGCCTTTAGTGAAGCTCCCGAGCTTCCCAAGTCTCCCGAAACATGCACTTCACCTTCGTTTTTGAACAGCGCTGCGTTTGGTGATGGCTGATAATACCTATAAGTCCCACACGAAGTGAGCATCACACTCATGGAGTAAATCAAGAACTTGCTCTTCAGTTGCATACCCTAAGTTAATGTTTTCAAGTAGCCTAATGAATATACGAGGCAAAGGCATTGTAAACTCAAATCCTCTTATAGCCAGTTCCATAATTGTTCGGTTGCCCCCATTATAAGCTTGTAGTCCTTGACGGGATTGAGACCTGGAGAGGCTCCCGGAATTCAAGCAAATAGGAATATCTTAAGGAGATTTGATTAGAACCCCACTCTTCCACGGATTCCAATCATTTCTATTGGTTCGACCATGCCTAGATGTTGTTGTGTACTTTATTTATTTCAATTCAATGAAGAAGTCTTTTAGACCACTTAGAATGCTCTGCACAGCATAAGCTGCAAGGATCAACCCCATTACTTTACTAATTACAGTGATGCCGTATTCCCCAATTCTTTTTTGGATGATGTTTGCAGCTAATAGTATTACCATTGTGATCACTATTACAAGCAACACGAGCAAAGTTGTAATCGCCTGTTGCTGGATTGTATAAAGATTATTGTCTGTTAATAAAACAACTGCCATGATTGCTCCTGGTGATGCTATTGAGGGAATTGCTACAGGAAAAATGGTGACGTGTTTATAATCCTGTATCATGTGTTTTTCAGACTCTGGTTTGCCTTCGCCAAATATCATGGTCAAGGCAAATAGAAATAGAATGACACCACCTGAAATTTGAAAAGCGTCTAGCGTAACATCCATGCCGTCCAGAATCAATTGACCTACAACGATGAAGAAAAGCAGAATTAAGAATGCAATGGCAGGAGCCCTTACAGCTACTTTTTTCTTATGCTTCTCATCCAATTGCTTTGTAGCTTCTAAATATACAGGGACGGACCCTAGAGGGTCGATTACAGCAATTAAAAAGAATATTCTAGTAAATATTTCAATGATCATTTTATTTGACTCTTTTGCCTTGGGTTGTAAATGAAAGACCTTGTTGACCAGAAGTTGAAATCATTATTGCCTCAAAGAATGGGTCTTTAGAATTTGGCTCAATCGACCAGTCAAAAACAAAGTTTGCACCAGTTCCACCTGCCTGATCTCGTTCGTCAATAATGATTTCTACCGTTTCCATTGGAGCAATGAATATGGGTCTAGTAAAGTAGGTTCTAATGGAATTCCCCTTAGTGTCAAAGTATTCGGCTTTACTTATGTAAAGAGTGTCTGTTTTATTAACATTTCTCATACTTACAGTTGCAGTCAAATCATGAGTCCTATGTTCAGTTTGACTATATATCTGCGAATAGATTGAAAGATAAGTAGTACCATGAGTCAAGGAGTCGGAAAGATCAGTTTCAATAGACCTTGTTTCCCAATTTACAGAGTTGATTGAGCTTAATTCAACATCATCTGTACATGACTGAAATAGCAGTAGCAAGAGGAGCAGTAGAATTGGATTCTTCATCGTTTTTATTCATTTCATATTCCCAATGAAGGCAATTGTTATAATATGTGATACGTCAACGTAGCCTTGATGCATTTTTCGAATTACACACAACGATCCCGACCAAGCGTAGTAGGCCTTACTTGAGACACGTTGATTTTACGTTGTCTAAAAATACAAAAGCAACTGAAGCTTGGGCAGTACACTTGAGCTCATGTTATGCACGTATTACTACTATTTCGAGACTCTAGATTTGAGATAGTAGCCTCATATCACCCTGAAGCTGGTTCCACAATTGTTCTGTTGGCTCCACAGAAAAACCAAGCTTGACAGGAAAGTATTGGGCTTTTCGTGCATCATAGTGAAGATTACTTCAACTCTGGAAAATGGAAAGGGACGAAGCCTCGAAGAGGTCAGGCGTGGTTTTTAACCTTCGGTTCCAGGGAACGACTCACCAGGTATTCCAAGTGATATCAATAATCAAACCCGACACAGTGTGTGTCGGGTTTGATGGAACAATGTAGTTTGCTTAGGAGCCACAACAAGGAGAGTCTCGCGGCATGATGCTATACATTAATATTGACGATGTCATATCATTACTTTTTACACTAATCTCGTATGGAACAACGGATCCTCTACACGTTTAGGAGATCTGTACAACGGGTTCTGAAAAATAGATTCATTCGTAGATGTGGTCAAGACTGGTAAACGTGTGCTGTTAGCTACATCCTCTGCTGTTGAACCGGCAAACATGTGTCTGATGCTTGTTTCCAGATGGGTTGTCATAGCTATGAGGTCCACCTCCTTTCTATTAGCGAACGAGCGTATACCCATTTCCCATTCATGATCGTTTACGTGATTAAGGGTATAGTTTTCCAGCCACCACTTCTTGGCAAATTGTCCCATTAACTCATTGGCCTCTTCTGTGGGTTTGAAAAATTTCCCTGGAGTACTCACATAGAGCAAGTGAATTGTTGCATTAAATGCCAAAGCAAATTCTCGAATGTTATCGAATGTCGTAGATGCAAAGCCATCAAACACACTTGCGAAAACAATGTCGTTACACACGAAGTGCTCCCGTTCTGCATTAATAGTTAACACAGGACATGGGGCGTTTCGGATAATTCGCTCTGCATTGTTTCCAAGTAGGAGCTTAACTATTCCTTCATTGTCTCCGCTAGAACCGATTACGAGTAGGTCACTTGACTGGACCACTTCGTGTTCTAATGTCTCAGAGAGCCGCGAACCGGTTAGGATGGTATGTGATATTTCTACACCTGAATTCTGAATGTCACTAATCAATAGATTCATTTTTTCGGTCAGGTAATCTGTCACTTTCGAATCTGAGTAGTACTCATGTAGCAAATCGGGAATCCGATACAACGGCTCCTCGTGCACATGTAGAAAATGTAGGTTAGCGCTGCATTGTTTTGCTACATCAACCGCTGCCTGCGCAACGGCTTTCGAGTTTCGTGAAAAATCGGTTAGTACTGTTATCTGTTTCATGTTTTGGATCTTTTAGCAGGGAGTAACTTCCTCATCAATAAACTTGTCAAGTCTGTTCATGAGTCTCCTTATAGTTGATTTACTGTTTTGAAATTCTTTTCTACTCATTTGTTGTAAACCGTTCTTTTGCTGTTCAATTCTATCGAGCAACTGTTGCGTTTCGTCAAGTAGTGATTTTATCTGTGATGAGTTTGATTCGGATTGGCGGGTAACACACCTTTTAAAGTCTAACAGCATGCGTTTGCGCCTGTCTAATTCCATCATCCATCTGGCTTTTGTTCGCAGTGGTAAAACCGATGGACGAGGCATACCACGTCTCCGTATTTGTTTCTTTTTCTTCTTTTCCATGTTATGCGCTTTGATTGAATTTAGCTCCGCTTAGTTGGTTCCAGACTAGCAAATCATGATGATGCTCTTCAATATCCAGAACCAGTCCTTCGATGACGTTAGCGGTTGCGATGTCTCCGTTTGAAGAGGCTCGCTCGTGTGATTCCAAGGCTTGATTTAGAAGTATCTGAAGATCATCCAGGAGTTCATTAACTATTTCTACATCGCCTTTTTCATTGGCACTTTCTTCAATTTTGCTCAATCTCAGCATCTCACTCAAAGTACCAACTGGCACCTTTCCTAAGACCTGAATTCTCTTTGCCATTGAATCTACATGGACCCTGGTTGTTTGCGACATGTTGGTGAACAAACGAACCAGAGGAAAGTAGTGCGGACCTTTCAACACCCATGAGAAATGCTGGAGTTTCTGACCGTGCACGTGCAGTGATGCCATGAGTTGTCTCAAACCCAGGACGATGTCTGCAACTTCTAGGTGTGAATAACCAAGTTTCTTAAATGCTTTCTCTTTGTTCAATTGTTTTTTCATGTGTTGTAAGCGTTTTGTTTTTGGGTTAGTGATTTATTTCTCTTCTCAGCAGATTAACTGTGACTGTTTTACCAGGAAGACTGATGTCATCAATCCACCTCTGTGCAATGATATCCAAAGGTTGATCGGGGTCCGATTTGACAAGGAGTGAACGCACCTTATAGTTTCTGGTATGAAACAACATACCCGATACCTTACCAACAGCCCCATCTACCAAAAGAGTTTCGTATCCTCTGATTTCTTTCCAGCTTCTTAAGGCAACATGCGACTCTGGAGTGACTTGTGTGAATTCTCCACGTTCAACCATTCGAAATATTGCCTGCTTCTGGTTGGGTGGATCAATTATTCGATCCCATGCCTTATCGACCTTGGATCTGGCCTGCACAACCCACTCAGGTGCCTTGTTTTCACAATCAGGCAGGTGAATGAGTGAATTATAGCTTGCTTTAAGGTTGACATGTGTTTCCTGAACATTGAATTCATCACACAGCCAAATTGGAATAACATGAACCCTTCCATGTTCATTCGCAGGCGGTTCAGCTACCAAATAGCAGAACTTCTCAAGATTATTGGACAACAGTACGTCAATGATCTTTAACTGCTTAGCGTCTGTAGTTTGTATGTTACATTGCAACAAATGAGCAATGCGCGCTAAGTAAAGTAGTTACAGCAATCGCAAGAACCCCAAGTGGGTATGACAGATAGTCTTTGTACGTTGATGTCTAGGTAGATCAACCGTAGCTTCACCACCTAACTTTTTAGTTCTTATCATATCCTTCACAGCACTCTGCGCTGCTGCCCTAGAACCAAGGCGCACAAACGCCTTCTTACCAAATTTACAGACAGCCTGCACTTTACCATACTTAGCAAACAGTCGTGTCAATCGTTCTTTGTTCCAATGATGTGATATGTTACTGATTCTAATAGTCATTTATATTGTATACGACATATTATAAACATTTGTTACATATAAATCAAGTTTTACAGGGTATTTATTTCATAATATATTGTATACGATCTATCAACGCGGTTGTTCAATAATGAGCAATGGGCTCGCATCAACATCCCCAGCATCAAGAAGTACAACCAAATCTTCCAACGCTTTAGATATTTGCTCCACCTGCTCCTTAGGTAACTCTTCCAGCTTAGCTGTTAGTTCCTCCTGCAAAAGCGGAGGTGCAGCATCTAATTGTTCTAGTCCGTGCTCAGTGAGTGCTAGCCTCGTTTCTCTTTTGTCGCCCGTTTTAGGCAGCTTTGCAATAAGACCACGCTTGCTCAACCTAGCCACTAGGCCAGTCACAGTACTCGAGTTTAAGTGTAAAAACCTTCGTAACTGCAGTTGAGAGCATTGATAATTATTACACTGTTTGATGAATCCCAGCGCAAGGATCTGAGTAATGCTTAATCCACATTCCTTTTGAACACGCTTGGAGTTAAGATTGATGGTCCGCACTACCCTGCGCATTGATATTAATATATCGTTGTAGTCCATTTGATTAATGTTGCATACAACATTAAATTACAATAAAAAACGACCTTTCATGCATTCACTATACGTTCAATGAAGACCAAGCATAAAATGTGACCTTTGCCTATTCACTTTATCTAAACCATAAAACCACGATTATGGAGAAATGGCAGAATTTGTCAACAGGTAAGAAAATAAGCATGATCTTATGGGGCTTGCTTCTGGTAATGGTTATCATCTTCAGCTGTCAGAACTGGCAATCTGCAAGCGTTGATTTTCTTTGGGGCAGCTCAAGCATTCCAGTCATTGCGCTTATCTTATTGTGCACATCCATTGGCTTTGGAGCTGGATACCTGGTATGTCGAATACGAAATCAAGCAGAAGAAAAGTCATAACGTTAATATCAAACCCCTGGCTATGAGTTTACATGCCTTAGAAAACGATCCAGAATACATTAATCTCCAGACGGAAATGGTGAGGATGCAGAACTGGATGATAGACCACAACAAAAGACTGCTGATCATTTTTGAAGGCAGAGATAGTGCTGGTAAAGGTGGGGCCATCATGCGCTTTATTCGCTTCATCAACCCCCGACACTACCGTGTAGTAGCCTTAGGTGTACCTACAGAGGTGGAGAAAGGTCAATGGTATTTTCAACGCTATATTCAACACTTACCCAATCCTGGGGAAATGGTGTTCTTCGACAGGAGCTGGTATAACCGCGCAGTTGTTGAACCGGTAATGGGATTCTGCACAGATCAACAACACGAGCAATTCATGCATCAGGTAAATCAACTCGAAAGCATGCTCGTTGATGATGGTTGTCAGATCATTAAAATGTGGTTCTCAATTGACAAAGAGGAACAAGAAAAGAGATTAAAGGCAAGAAGAGATAATCCGTTGATCAGCTGGAAACTGAGCACGGTTGATTCACAAGCTCAAATGAAGTGGGAAGACTACACACGGTACAAGGAGAAGATGTTTGAACGTACAGGAACAGCCAAAAGTCCATGGATTGTGGTGAAAGGGAACGACAAAGACTATGCGAGAAAAGAGGCCATGCGCTACGTTTTGAACCAGGTTCCTTACACAGACAAAGGCTTAACCGGAGAAAGACTCGAGCCTGATCATGAAGTGTTTACCATACATCAACACTAGCGTTGTACTTCAGGATACCGTTCGAAACGTTCAGGGATATAGACATTATTGAAGCCTGCCTCGCGAAGCTTCTCTTTAAAATGCTGTTGCGCTCCTAGATCACCATGTACCAAAAATATCTTTCGCACTTCCTCATGGTTCTGACAGGATAAATACTGGATCATTTCTTTGTAGTCTCCGTGCGCACTGATAGAATCTACAACGTGAACTCGAGCCTTTACTTTGAACTCTTTGCTAAAAATTTTCACCATGCTGCTACCACCTCGCAGCTTACCTGCCAACGAGAGCGGCTCTGCATAACCTACAATCATTATGGTATTACGTGGATTCTCAATTCCATGCATGATATGGTGCTTCACCCTGCCAGCCTCCGCCATACCTGCAGCCGAAATGATAATGCATGGTTCATCGGAAAGATTCAATTTCTGGGAATACGCTTGATACACAGAGTCCATAATCTGTGTGTATATAAGGCAGTTTATACAAGGCTGTAATGTTTTGGCTCTCATGCAGTCCACTGAAGTTATTGTAGCCTGTCA
>JAYDZE010015686.1:0-10127 GCA_034509125.1 Monilaria moniliformis
TTGCTGTCATAATAGCTGTCAGATATTCTCTTTTGCGGCAGCAATTTGGTCCTCCAAAGCAACCTGAGATCAGTATATTGGATTACCAATCTCAGCAGCATAAGCTGATGCCAATGTTGGCTTCAACTTATGCTTTCCATTTCGCGACTTCGCATTTGGTGGAAAAATATGCTGAGATGAAGAAGACTCATGATCAAGAGTTGGTGGGGGATGTTCATGCTCTTTCAGCAGGACTCAAGGCATATGTTACATCTTACACTGCAAAATCATTGAGCACCTGCAGAGAATCATGTGGTGGTCATGGTTATGCAGCTGTGAACAGATTTGGCAGCTTGAGGAATGATCATGACATATTTCAGACATTTGAAGGGGACAACACTGTCCTCCTGCAGCAGGTTTTTTTATACAACAAGCAATCCAATTGTTTCTTGCATACTATTTTTCTGTGCTTGGTAGTTATCTATCTTTTGTTACTCTATGGACTCAGTAACTGAACTTACGCTTCTTCAAAATGATAATAATAATAACAACAATAAGAACAACGATGACGACTTAATGCTCAGCTATATGGATGAAGAGCAATAATGCCTGGGGGAGTGAAGTTTATTCCTTTTTGAGTGCTTGTGGGATTGAAAGAGTGTAACAAATCTTCTTTAGACAATCCATTCCAGTTATACGCAAGTTGGATATACATTCTGATCCGTTGGTGGTGGTACTGGTCTGACATTGCCATGAGCAGTTCCTGCATCCGATCTGTTTAGGAATTTGCAACCTGAATAATTGAAGTTTTTAGCTGGTAACTTAGCTTCCGTCAGTTTTTTGTCACGTCTATAGGATAATCATGTTCTGATGCAGGTTGCAGGCTACCTCTTGAAGCAGTATAAGGAGAAGTTTCAAGGGGGTACACTTGCTGTCACATGGAACTACCTGAGGGAGTCCATGAACTTTTATCTGTCACAACCCAACCCTGTTACAGCTAGATGGGAAGGTCAAGACCATCTTCGAGATCCCAAGTTTCAGTTGGACGCTTTCAGGGTAGATATTGTTGTGACAGTTTTATCTCACCTAACATTTATAAGTTTATCTCATTGATAAACTCACTTTTCTTGCAGTACCGCACTTCCCGGTTACTTCACAGCGTAGCTGTTCGTCTCCAGAAGCACTCGAAAGCACTTGGGAGCTTTGGTGCTTGGAATAGATGTTTAAATCACCTTTTGACACTTGCAGAGTCTCATATAGAAACTGTCATCCTTGCGAAATTCATTGATGCTGTCCGAAGGTATTTCATGTCTTTGTAGTACTCCCTTCTTTTCCGCAATTAGATTATCTTGCTAGTTTTGTAGTTGTCTCTTCTTTCCTGAATGGAATTATTCGCTCACAAGATCATACCTTCCAATCCCAGCTGTCCTGACGAAAAATCCCGGGCTGCTCTGAAACTTCTATGTGATTTATATGCTATGGATCGGATTTGGAAAGATATTGGGACTTACCGCAATGTGGACTATGTTGCTCCTAACAAAGCTAAGGTAGATCACAGCTCCCTTCAATGGAGTTATTATCGGATAAATTTATTTAAATCATGTCTATACAAAATAGAGTATGTGATTCTAATTAAGAAATGGAGGAATAACGTTGTGGTTTTGGTGCAGGCAATACATAAGTTGACAGAATACTTGTGCTTCCAAGTGAAGAATATAGCCAAGGAAGTGGTAGATGCGTTTGATCTTCCAGATTATGTGACGCGGGCTCCCATAGGTATGCAGGCTGCTGAAGATGCTTACACAGTTTACACACAGTACGCCGGTTTCTAAAAATCTCCATTTTCTCTCTCCTACTATGAATCAAGAAACAGGCTTATTCCTCACCAGATAGGGAAGTAATTTTTTGAATCAATGGGAAAATTGTAATTTTCATAGTTCATGAATCTTTCTCATAATATCTTTGCACATTGATTCTTATATTATTATCTTTCCTTCCGACTTTTTCCTTTTTTTATAATTAAAAACAATTATGTGATGCTTAGTGGCGGATACAGAACCAAAAAATAAAAAGGACGAAATAAAATAATAAAAAAATAAATATAATTTCTAATACATTCAGAGCTTTCGTTTCCTCTTAAATCATGTCCGTCTCTCTTTCTTCCACTTTCACTTTCACTTTCACATAGACATAGTCACTTCTTTTAATCAATTTTTTTCTTATAGATCCGATCATTCAGATGAAAGAGCGACTATGACAGTTTCAGCAACCCTAAAAGAAATTAATCGTGGGAGAGGGTCGGCCGCCCCCTCCCAACCCCTACATTCGCCATTGCTAGAATTTATTTGAAAACATATAATAGTATGAATACCACATTATAAATATCTTCACGTTGAGATATATTGATTAAAACGATGAAAGAATAACCATTATCAAGTGGTGTCCAAATTCCAATCTAAAGCGACAATGCGTTATTATCAGAAAATCTTCATGTCCTAAATTCAAGGAACCTAAACCACGTGGGATCTCTTAATCACCTGAACACCAAACAAAAATAGAAAGTCTCAATAGACTGAACAAAAGTAATTTCCTGGTCTAGACACACATTAACGATCCAACGATTGATAATTTTGCTACACACCCAATAAACACCTTGGCACATAAAGGAATGTATTCTATTCAAATGTGGCAAGACAGACATCAATAAACAAATCCATAGTAATTCTGTAGAAGCCACAAATACAATCACAACATATACTACTAAATTAAGTATGAGAATACGAGACAGACATAAATAACATACAATATAATGCTGAGAATATGAAACCAAGTTGTTTCTTACTCCTCAGATTCCTGGTACTGCTGGAGGATCTGAGGGCAGCTAGCTAGGGGCGTTCTCTTGACGAAGCCTAGGGCGTTGGCGAAGCGGGTGCGCGAGTTCATGCCGTTGTTGTTGGTGAGGATGACACGAGCACGGTCACGGCCAGCATCCGGGGAGCTGCATTCGGGATCAGGACTCTTCACAAGCACAGTGTCGCAAAAGTCGTCTGCACGGTCGCTCTCCACCAGGATCTTGTATTTTCCGGCTGAGTCCGTCACCGCCTCCTTCGTGTATGTAAGTTCAGAGTTTGCCCTACCCCTGCATTCCAATCTCACAACAGCATCTGCCAACAACAATCGGATTGATCCATTGAGTATTTATAGAATTAAACTATGAAACAAGCTCAAAATTGTTCAATCCAACAGGATACACAGCCAAGGCATTGAGCTATCGATTACATTCATCGATTACATTCTATCTATGATGACGTCAAGAATTGGAAATGGCTTAATCGGATTCTTTACCAGAATGACTGTACAAAGACGAAGAAGGGAGAAACATATTCAAGAATTGATGGCTGATTTTGTGCAGTATATATAGGCTGTCAATTGCTTCTATTAGGTCATTATCCAGTCAAGCATTTTGTCAAACAGTCGGGCTACAATGACGAGTAGCAAATTCTACTCCTATCCAAACCACAAAATGGTTTAAAGTCGTTAATTAGGTGCATAATCAATATAATTAACACACTGACCGACACTAAAAGAAAATCGAAAACTAGGGTTTCGTTACTTCAAATTTGAGCTCAAATTCTTCATTCTACCAAGATCGACGCACTACTTATAAACTGCCACACTTTTGTTTAACAGCCGTATGAATTCGTAAAATATACAGTAAATCGCTAACGTAGTTAACCTAGGTTCATCTGCAAAGCACATACTTCCAAGATCTAGAAAAATGCAGATCTAGAAAACATAATAGCCTGTGTGTGAGTGTGTGAGATAGAGAGAGATGGTTACTGGCAAGGTATTTGGAGGCTGAAGTCTCGTAGCCGCAACGGCAGGTGTCACAGTAAACACAACCCTGCAGCAAAAATGAGTCGCTAGCGAAATGCGCAGCAGAAGCGGATGCAACAAAAGCAGCAAGGAGTAGAAGGAAGATTTTCGCCATTTTTGTTTGAGATGAGATTCGGAATAGGAATGGAGCGAGGGGAAGGGAGAAATGGGAGAGTGAGTTATAATGAGGGATGCGTGTAATGGGCTGGCGCACAGCAAATCGTCACATGGATTTTCCAAAAGTATACAAAGTAGAAGGCAAAAGCGCGTCTAACGCCTCTCTCTCTCTCTCTCGATTTCGGTGGGGTGGGTCCCACTTGCATGCCCAACTAATTATGCGGAGAGCGGACAGTGGAGCTATTCGCTATTTTGGATTAATCCATTTGTTTAATTAAGGCTAATGTTATTTAAAATTGGTAAATGTTAAACCATTAGTAATAGGGGCGAGCAAAATATCCGAAATCCGAATATCTCATTCGGACAAAATCAAAATTTAAATTTTAGTTCGGATTATTCGGATTTTCTGTTCGATTCGGATTATATTTTGGCAAATTTTGGATTTTCAGATCGGATATATTAAAAACCGAATAAATCCAAAATTCGAAATATATTTTTAGTAATATATATAAGACCCTTAATTTTACACTCTTATTACATGAATATTGAAACATGATATTTGTTATACTACCAACTTATTAGTATTAATTTAGAAAAATTATTTTATAATTTTTAGATTTTTAGATTTTTGGATTTCGGATTTTTGGATTTTCGGATTTTTCTTAAGTCTTTTGGTTTTTTTATACAATTTCAAATTTTCGGTTCGGATCGAATTTTATTTTTAGAAAATTTCAAATTTTCGTATCGATTCGGATTAGGCAAAAATCCGAACCGAAATCCAAATGTTCACCCCTAATTAATCCCCTAACAAAATGTTAAGCCATTAGTAATCGATATTGTGTATCAACAAGTGAAATACTAGTGGTGATCATGAATGAATCATCTTGTGATTAATCAATATTATTAGTTTATTACTTTATTCGTCCCATAAAAAATTTCGATCATTTTTAGTAATACGAATATTACAAATTTATTAGATAAGGATGTGATTAGTGGAGAAAGTGTCCACTTTATTTCCTTATTTAATCTATATACTTAGTTGCATTATTCAACCATATTTCCTAATCTCATTTCTAATCATTACCAAACTAAAAGAATATATCATATATGCTTGTCTTTCAATCAAAATTTTGAATTTTGAAGGATTCTAGTGTGTCTAGGAATATCATGATAATGAGCTGAATTTAATAAATTTTCAAATTATTTCCAAAATAAATTGAGAATTATTGTTGCTCAACAAAATTATGAACATTTGCGAATAAAGTCGTGTTATCATAACACGACGACAACTCAATGAACATGCGATATTTCCATGTAGATAATTGTACAAGCAAATCTTTGTGTTTCTATTAGTAAACTACTATTATTTTACCTTGCAATTCATGGATTTAAATTTTCAATTAGTGATTGTTATATAGATAAAAAAAAATAAAAAAAAAATGATTATCATATTTGTACTTTTGTTTTTTAATTTTATTTGAATATAATCAGGGGCGGAGCCAGCCTTTCACTAGAAGGGACAAATGTCCCCTCACTCCGCCATTCTATATATATATTTGCTCATTTCAAGATAATTTTCTAGCTACGCCTCTGATATAATCTAATTTATACTAGCTAGTTTGGCTATTCATTTGGATTAGGTCTATTTTGTATACTAACTTAATTAATTATTTATTATAAGTATCTAAAAGTAAGAGGAGAGGAGAGGGAGGGATTGGAATTCATTGCATATATAAATAGACAAATATGAAATCACATTGTTTGTTGTATTATTTTCAATTAAATTAAATTTTAATTAATTGAACTAATATTATTTTCAATTAAATTTTAATTATAATATTAAATACACTAATTATTTCTTAATGAAACCAAGTTTTTGTCGATTATGTTTTATACTTTATTTGGTGTAAAGTCTACGATATGGACATATGCATTAATACAGATCCAAAGAGTGCAGCTTTTAACGAATTAAATGATTCCCTCTAAAGAAGAAAAAAAGAAAAATAATCAATGATAATTGATGATTAAAAATATAATTGAGTGAGCCATTAACTTTGTAATTAATGTCATTTTTGCGTGCAATTTGAGAAATAAGACTTTAGTACATCATTAGATCCAACCCAATACATTATCTTTGAGTAACTTTAAATTAACATTACATTTAATAAGGGTAGTTGCATTCCAATGTTTATAATAAGGGTAGTTGCATCATTAGTTAAAATTGTATCATAATATCACTTTTAATTTATTTTTCTAATGACTTGGTACATTGGCGGATCTAGAATTGACAAATGGAGGGGCGAAATTAGTTGTAGTAAACTAAATTTTTCAGTCATCTTCTTTTTTGAGACGGGCCGACAGCTAACGGGGAGGGTGACCATGGTGGTTTTTCGGCCAAAGTATTGGGAAATTACCCGTCAGGGGGGTCGGCCGCCCCCTCCCGCCCCTCCTATCCGCCGCTGACTTGGTATATTCAATTTTTTGACTTGTTTTAATTAGATCACCCTCATATTCGATCGATTTATTAAAATTTTGATATCGAACAATTTTTTGTTGTTCGAGATCTTAATTTGGGGAACCAAAAGTTGGGTTTTGCCGGTTTTAAGGAGAGGAAGATTCTGGCATATGACACGTTAAATATATTAGACATTTTGGTTGTTGTTGTCAAAAAAATTGGCACTTCACAAATTCTGTAATTCAGTAATTCCTTACTTTTCTTCATATACTTGCAAGCATAGACAAAAGTTTGCTTCTCAGCCTTTGCTTACTTGCAGATAGAGATTTGGTATTTCTTTAGCGATCGAATCAATGTTAAGGCCGTATTAATAGCCCCGATGAGCCCAAGATAAGGGCTTTATTAAGACCGTGTTAAGGATTATTATTATTATTATTATTATTATTATTATTATTATTTCAATCACGCTCGCCGTCAGCGCGTAGCGTGATAAACGCCAGCGCAGTCCTCGCACCTTTGTCGAGGTTCACCCCGGCGGCGGAAACACCGTTCTTCTTGAGGATTCCGACAAGCATGTGGCCGAACACGAACTCATCGTCACCGAGCTTGCCAATGAAGGCGGCATTTCCTCCGAGCCTCGTCACCGCTATAGCCACGTTCGCCGGGAGCCTTGAGGAACCCAGGCGCCTCCGCCAGTGACATGCCAGAGAGCGTCGGGACAAAGTCGATCAGCATCTCGCCGAAGCTCACAATCAAACCGCTGCTTGTTGCTGCCCCATTGCTATACATTAGTATGTAAATAAAAATATTTACGTATATATAATTGTAATGCTTATGAAATAATAAAACTTGAAATGGGAAATAATAAAAATGGAGATGTGTTTAAAAATATCTTTTCTATCCAATATAGTATTTTTCTCTATAATATTTGTTATCCATACATGAAATGGGAAATTATTAAAAGAAATTTATTTTGATAATCAATCTTATTCATTCATAGACATGAATAATACTAATTTCATTTTTGGGGTTTGAGTCGTTTGACTATATATCATGAATGATAGTGATTTCATCCCGATATTAGTGGCCTACACGAATTGGACATAAAAGTGAATATGATAACATTTGAAACTTCTAGTTATTGGGGTTTAGAAGTAAAGCTAGCCATGAACTAAACCCTAAAAAAGATCGTTTACAACCACAAGTTTATCTCCATAGATTAAAAACCCAACTACTTTAGATTCAAATTCTACATTAAACTCTTCATAAATGCAGCTTCTCCACTTGCATAATTAATGGTCAGTTTTTGGGTGTTTGGAAGATGACTTCTTTTTTCTTGGAATGCATTTCCCTCTCAGTCCCTTCTCCTTCTTCACTTCTTCCTCTGCTTCTTCTCCTCCTCCTAGCCCTGCCTTGGCGCACCTATGTAAACACAGCCACATTAATATTTCGATACACTTAAGAAGTAACACACAAATCAAGAACAATTTTTATCCTCTCTCTCTATATATATATATATATATAGTGCATGATGTGTAAAACGAAGTATTGAAACAAAATTGGCCACCTTTCTTGATTATAAGAAGATGACTTCTTGAGCACAAGCTCATTAGCGCAATCATTTGTGATGGACTCGACAATGCTGCCGCTGAAATACTCCTTCTCCTCCGCCTGCGAGTTCCCAAACCTTGGATTCTCCGACATGTAGCTGATCATCACGCGCTCCTCCTCCGTCGCCATCTTCGCGGCCTTGCATACCACCCCCTTATGCAGGCTGCCACCGCCGCCGCTGCAGCTCTTCCTCCCCGGCAGGGGCGGCAGCTGCTCCTTGACAGAGGGCGGCAGCACCGCCTTCCTGAAGGACCCTGTGCCTCCGCAGGCGATGAGGCTGAACAGCATGGAGTTCCTGCTCAGCATCGGCTCATTCCCGATGGGATCGCCGTCCTCGAACCTCTTGGAGACGGGAAGGTCGTTGTTGGGGTTGTCGGAGGAAGTGGTGGACGGCGGCGAGGAGAGGGAGTTGGTGTCGGTGTGGGGGCTGCTTTTCTGGGAGTGTTTGTGCTTGATTTCAACTTCGATCTCGCCGGTGGAGACGCCTCTCGAACAGGTAGTGTGCGTGGCTTTCCCGTCGTATTCCTCGTCTTCCTCTTCATCTACGTGATGATCGTTCATCATTTCTTGGTCCTCGATCCGCTGCTTCGACGCTGAGATTCGGCATTTCGAAGGGTAGAAATTTGATTCGTGGCTGTTGCCGTGTTGGAATTGTAGGTGCTGCAGCTTCTCTAAAATTCATGGTTTTCAACGAAAATTAATTGGATTACTAATGTAACAAAGCAATAAATAAAAATCAAAAGTTGCGTTCGTAAACAGTACAAACGCATATTCGCATTTCCACGGTTCAAAAACGCAAAACATTACAATTTTGCGTTGCGTTTTCGGGGAAGATCTTGCACTATATTTTACGTTTTGGTGTACCATTGGAGATGGTCTTACCGAGTAATTCAGATCCTTTGAGGACATATTCACCTCCTTCGGACGGAAAAATGACATCATTTTGTGCCAAATCATTCCATACATACCCATTCTTGAAGCTCCTATATTGCATTCAAAAGCTCAAGGTAAAAAATAAAAAATCGAAGGGCCTTCTTTTCTTGATTCCAAATTTGCATTTCTCAACTTTAAATAAAATAAATTGGAAATTGGTTTCTACAAGCAAAGGTATACTTACCTTTTGCAGGACCAGGAGTAAAGTGAAGGCATGGCTTTACCTCTCAGCACTTTGAGCCGCTCCAGAACATCTACAAAATAGAGTAAAGATAGCACTCATGTACCAGTAAGGCTTCTTTGCTAAATATGGACAAAATGATATGCAGATATGCAAAAACCTTTCAAACGAAGGTGTTGATGGGCAAGATGAGAAACTTCAATATAATGTGGATGGTGAAGATGGCCGTTTGTAGAGAGATAGTAAACAACTTCAACTTTCTTGAATGTGGGCTTCATCACTCTTGCTTGACCACACATTTTAGCCCTCTCTGGACTCATTTCTCTGCGAATCCTCCTCCCTACCTCCATTGCTCATAAACCTCTATCTCTCTCTCTGTGAGTGTCTCTCTCACTAGAATAATGGTGACAGCTTAGACGAAAAGAAGATGCATACACTGAGACAAAAGATATCAGCGGATCTACAGAAAATTCTTTTCAATCTAGAGAGAGAGTGAGAGAGGTTGGGTGTGGGGTGTGACTTGTGTAGATGTGGGAAAAGCTAAAAGCAAATCTTTTGCAGCAAGAAATTTAAGAGAGAGCTTTTCTGGCTGAATTCAGACATGAAAGTGATCTGCTCCATGCAACACCATTTATTAATGCTGCTCCGATTTTACTTTTCAATATTGTCGTCAACTTCGATAAGTTGCTGTTGCTCCTTTATTCCCTTTCTATTTGTTATATGGTTTTACTTCAATAAATAATTTTGTTTTTCTTCTCTCAAAAGAAAATTAAATTTATTTAGTGTATGAAAAGAAACAATCGAAATTGTATAAAAATATCCAAAAAATCGAGAAAACCCAGAAATTTGAAATATATATATATATATATATATATATATATATATATATATATATAATTGCCTTTCTATTTTATCTTGTTTTTTAATATATCAGAACCAAACTGAAATTCGAAAAATATGTAACTCAATTTTAAA
>JAYDZE010015697.1:0-10126 GCA_034509125.1 Monilaria moniliformis
CACCACACCCCACCCCATCACCACCCCCACTATCACATGCATTCACCTACACCACCTACTCCAAATTGAATTGTTCATATGTGAGTTGCAGCATTTCAAGTTCCAAAATGTGCATTGAATCATCAAATCAAACTTTTTAATTAAAAAAAAAACAAAAAACAAAAATTTAAAGGTGGCCGCCGCATTGCGGCGGACAACCCTTTAACCCAGCCCCCGTGCGGCCGCCCGGCAGCGTTAACGCTGCCCTAAGTGCTAATCGTCTTTCATTTATTTTGTACTTTACAATATATATTGGTTGTTGTCTTTTGTAAAAGTAAATATAGTACAGATTTGAGATTTCAAAAAACTACTCACTAAATTAAATTATTGTGGGAAAATAGATGATAATCTTTTGGTAATTTGTCTATCAATTGTTTGAGTGGGTTACAATATATTTAGGGATAACAGTTCAGTACGAAACCCGCGAATTGACCCGAATAATCCGCTAAATTTAGAAGATTAAGGTCATAAATTTCAGACTCGACAAAATCTAATCGAACTATTTAATTTGTGTAGTCGTTCTAGATAGAATCTATATATATGATATAATTTTGTTTATTAATGTTATACTTTACCAATAAGATGAAAAGTAGTGATAAATTTACATAATTTTTGAAAATTAAGAGATTTATCCATTTTAACTTAATTTAAATTTTACTTAATCACCCTCCACATTAATTAAAGAATGAATAATGATTAATCACTCCATAATTGAGGGAAACAATCAGAGGTGAAAAATGCAAAAGATTTTTTTTTTTGTCGCTAATTCTTAATCCCTAATACTACATTTCTTAATTTTATATCTCATATGTATTTAATTCAAAATTTTAGACGATGATGTGTAAATTGAATTTTTAATATGAATAATATATCATAATCTATATTTTCATTACATTATGTTATTATGAATAATATATCATAATCTATAATTTTCCCATATGGTGTTTAATGGATTATTCATTATTACTATATTATGTTATTATGTAATTCCAATTTTTTTTTTAAAAAAATTACTTAATCATTTCTTATATATTTCATATATTGAAATAAATTATTCCATTATTATTGCATTGATAATTTATACCTAATGATCATTTGTTTTAGAAAATTTCACGAAAATTTGAGGAAAGAGTTAATAGTATTGGCATTTCCAATTTAAGAAAGAAAAATGCTTAATCTTTCCTTAATAAAATATGTTTTATATACCATAAATTAAAATAAATATTTCCAATATTTATGGATGATTTATACTCGATGTTACTATATGAAAAAGGTATAAATTCATATTCGAGAAAAAAAATTGGGTAAATCCAGAATTATCCATTTTTAATCTAGAATTATCCATTTCTACAATTTATAAAACTGCAATGACAAAAAAATTATGCATGTTCGTATTATTGGGAAAAATTATAGAAAAAAGAAAGAAAGAAAAAAACAAATAATAAGACACGATTTTTTTTTCCAAAATTTTAATTCAAACCTATTAATGAATCACGATAGTGAGTGTTTTTAGGGATCGTTTCAATAATATATTTCCTAAAATAATATGTAGGAGGGGCAAATTTGCCATGAAATTATATAACCAATAATAGATAGATAAAAAATTCAAATTAAATATTCTCTAAAAAAATCGAATCAATTAAATTTGACTAATAATGCTAGAAGTTCTTGTTCTTGTTCTTATTAAGTACTGGTGCATTGAACTACTTTTTTTAGGATAAAGAAAATATAAATAAAAAATATTTAAAGAAATTAAACAAAAAGGACAAACGCAGGTAAAAGAAAAAAAGGTTGGAAAAAAGAAATAAATAAATTTATTTAAATTTTTTAAACAGTTGTAATAAGAAATTTATTAATATCTTCTTATTATGAGAAATAGGAAATATATATCTTCTCCAAAAGTTAGGCACAATTATCACTTCCAAAATTTTGATGCAAATATGTTAATGAATAATTATAGTGGCATATTTTTTGAATCAAATCAATAATGTGTTTTCTAAAATAATATGTAAGTGGAATTAATTAGTTATAGAAGAATATAATTAATAATATAATTGATTCCAAAAACACCAAGCTAGTTTAGTTTAAAATTGAGGGATGTTATGTATATCCAATTTATGTAAATTTATCTTTTGTCTGAGATGAATTGTATTTATTGTATCTATATTTAAACCAAATATAGCTGCTCTATTCTAAAAATAGGTTGTCACGTTGCCGGAATTGTATCTATAAGTTAAATCAAATACGATGAATTGGATAAATAATAGTGTTGCAAGATTTATTTTTGTTTTTTGATTTTTTTTTACTTGAACTGTTGCAAGATAATTGAAGAAGTATTATTCCATTGTATGAATATGGCATATTTCGATCATTCCCCTGCCACTGGAAATTAATTATAGAAACTAGTAGTAGCATTTCGATTGAACGCAAACACCTCGTTTATATTTAAACATTTTCTTGTATTATCTTGCCAATAATTAAAAAATTTATTCTATTATTTTATCTTTTTGAAAAATCGATTGAATAAGCAAGAAAAGTTATAATTCAATAATCATAACTCATATTAGAGATGAGTTGCCATTTAAATTTATTATGCCAATTAAATCCTAAAATTCGATTAATCAAATCAAATTGAACTCGTTAAGGGCCTAATACGGAGCTTATTTAATTAGAGCCCAATTTGAAAGTTAAAAAGAGGACCCAACTGATAAATTAATTAAGCCCAATACTTGGAAAATCTTAGCTGGCCTCATCCAATTTTCTTTATTATTATATTATTATTCTGTTAATTTTATTTATATCTTTTCCAATAAGCATTCAGTCAGGTAGAAGATAAGTGACATTAATTCAGTATACAAAGCTTCTATGAGGACGTTCAAGCTCTGTAATCTAGAATTCGAACTCCATCGTTCTTTTTTTTTTTCAAGTCGAAAAATTCAAGTCCCACGACTTCTTTTCCCAAGTCAAAAAATAAAAAATGGTATGCGAACATAAAATTCAAATGAATCGAAATTTCATACGACATTTGTAAATTATTGTCTCAAATGTGTTGCTTAAAAGCAAAGTCAAAGCTAGCTAAGCTTATTTAGAAAACCGAAATATTACAAAAAATCCGGATGAAATTAGTTACTATATGAATGAATATGACCCATATGCAATAATTTATGTATGATTAAAGTAGAATTATAGATGAAAAAGAAAAAGCATTTAGATTGAGTGCGTTTAATGGTAGGGAGATGGAGAGAGCATTTGTTCGCCCAGCACACTTGTCCCTCTCCATTCCCATCCCAACTTCTTCTCTCCACACCTTCTAGAGAGAGAAACTTACACTGAGAGTGAGAGAAACCGAATCAAGACAAACCCATCCCGCTCCCGCTCCCGTTCCTGTACGTGCACGCTGCGCCGATACATCCACCTTCTCCAGAGAGATAAAGTTTGAATTTTTAAAGAGAGAATCTCTCGGAACCGATGCTGTGGTGGGAATGGGGAAGGCCGGTAATCAGCAACTGCCAGTTGTGCAGCAGCAGCCCCGCGGCAGTTCCAGAACCTTCCTCTGCCAGAGATGTGCGGTGGGAGTTGCCAGACTCTTCAGCTTCAAATGCGCCCTAGTTTTAATGCTCAGTCTCGCCGCTTTCTTTTCTGCCTTTTTCTGGGTTCTTCCTTTTCGATACAAGCATCCTGGGTTTGATGCTAAAACCTCCATCAAGCTCAGTGGTAAATTGCTTATTTCTACATGTTTAATTGGGTTTTTTAGGAAGTTATGTTGTGACTTCCTTAGAATTAGGTTTCTTTTATGAGGTTAATTGAATTTCTTGTGCTTGATCGAAACCGCTAATTGATTTAGTACTTCTACTTATAGTGTTTCTAATTGTACTTGCGCGTGGTGCTTGGACTTAAAATTGAGCTCTTATGCCATTTTATATGATGTTATGGCGCTTCTGTACATGGTGCTTGTTAAAAGAGACGTTTTTGACGTGTGATTGCAATCTGGAAATATGCTTGGAACGATCTGAAGCTTATTTTACTTGAATATGCTTATGGTTTATACTGGAATAAGTTCGTGCATAGATTTCTTGTGAAGTCCAGAGGTAGAAGTTGGCCTCTGATGGGTAATATCTTGCTGTGAAAACTCGTTATATAACAGCTCGGTGTAGTTCGTGATTCTTCATAGAGTTGGAATACTTAGCATGGAATCATTCTTTCATCTTGCAATAGCTTACACCTCTGCAAACGAAGTATGGATACCTCTGGTTTGGTATGATAAGACCATAAAGATTGTAGCAGTAAATTGCTCTTACATGTTGTTTGGGCTGTTGAACAAATTGGTAATTATAGATGAGTTTTATGACGTATCACGTATGTGGCCTTACTCCGACTAACTCTGTACAGATAACTTTGATTGAGGTCTTTATTTGAATTTAGTTACTTGCAGACAGCCATGCTCTTTATGCATTTACATGAAATTGCTGATCTGCAGTTCTTGAAACTTGTGCTGCTATCCCTGCTGTAAGATCTGTTCTTCCTGGTCTCATGGTCCATTGGCTCTTCTTGAGGCAGGAGAAATGTTCCTCGGATTCGGAATGTCTAGTTGTAGATTCTCAAACCAAAATGTTTATTTTCCAGGTTGTGGAATAATTACAATAAAATCTATTGCTGAAGTCTCTGAATAGGACCAAGGAGTACCTAACTTGATGATTCTGATGCCCTGATCGGCACACTGTTGCCAATACTGCAGCTTTCTTGAGAATTTATTTCTTATCTTGATTGAAGTCTAATTTCTCTTGGGATTGTCATTTATTCAAATGTCCATGCATACTTTGTGAATCAAGCTAGCAGTTATAGTCTAATTGGAAACCTAGAATTGGACCATTTAGGTTTTCTATCAGTTGTTCTATTTGTATAGTTTTAGACTCTAGACCAGCTTATTAATAATGTGATTGCAGCACCATCTTTTACATCATCTACTAAGCTGCGAAGACTGCAATAACTTTTAGAAAAGGTAGTTACTATAACAGCTAGTTGGATTAAGTTTGTTCTGACTGTTAATATAATGTTGTATCACATTATTTCTATTTTGCTTTCCTTGAATCTTCCATGAATTTATATCATATTTCTAGAGAGCAAGAGTTTACATGGAAGAAAATGGTTGTTTATTATTGATGGCTCTGTTTAAAATCTTCATTCCATGTCTGACTAATGGTTCTGGTTCTGGTTCTTATTTTCAGCAACTGTTCAATCATATTTCCAGCTTCAAAAGCCAATTTCTGAACTGATGCCATACATTTCAAGACTAGAATATGATGTCAATGAGGAAATAGGTGTCCTTTCCTTGAAGGTTGGCCTCAATCTTCTACTTCATACAGTACTTGCTTTTTCAACCATCAAGTTTAAAGAAAAGAATAGGTTGATGATCACTTATATTTTCGCAGGTTGTTATTTTGTCCATGCACCCGGCAGATTTATCTAACTGGAATAGCTTATCTAACTGGACTGATGTGGTGTTTGGCTTCCTTCCTGATCCAATTAATAGTACAACAAATCCTGTGGCCTTGAGTGTGTTAAAATCGTCATTGATTGATCTGTTTCTTCAACAATACAATTTGACGTTAACCTCCACAATTTTTGGAGAACCTTCTTCATTTGAGATTCTAAAATTTCCTGGTGGAGTTACTATAATTCCAGAGAGTACTCCTTTGCTGTCTTTACCTCTAGTCAATTTCACCCTCAACAGCTCAATTTATGATATAAAAGAAAATCTTCCAGAGTTGAAAGAACAACTAAAACTGGGATTGCACCTGATGCCCAATGAGGTAAAATTAAATTCTACTTTACAATACCATTACAATCATGTGTCAGCAGTTGATTTTTTCTAAGTTGATTCCCTTAGCTTGAATCCTGGAACTTGTTATGTAACTTTGTTGTTTTAATCTGCATAAGGAGATGATAGATTAATAGATTCAACCTTTTTTAATCTGGTTTTCCTACTACTATTGTTGCTGTCGCTGCTATTTTCTTAATTCAATTTTATTCTATTCCTTTGCTGCTTATATTTTCAGATATAAAATTTCATTTAATTGAGAATTCAATTAATATTCTTCCATTTCCAGTTATACCTTTAGAATTAGGAGTCTTTGGTCTCTTCTAGTCTGAATTTGGTTTATCCATTTGCTCCTGGCCTAATGGAGTCTTTCTTAATGCAGATGGTGTACATACAAGTAACAAACAAACATGGCTCAACAAAAGATCCGCCAGTGATGGTTGAAGCTTTAGTTGCATCTGACATTCCTATACAGCCAGAGAGATTAAAACAGCTAGCTCAAATAATTACTGGGTCACCTCCTATGGAAAACCTTGGGCTTGATCATTCTGTTTTTGGAAAAGTTAAGGAAATAAGCTTGTCCTCATTTCTAAATCATTCTCTTTTCGCACCAGCGCCAACACCAACACCAACACCTACACCTACACCTTCTCCATCTCCATCACCAGAAAATGCTTATCATACTGGACCATCTATGGTGCCATCTTATTCTCCTGCCCTTTCACCCAACTCACATTATGCTTCACCACCTTGTCCTACATGTTATGCCTATGAACCTTCACCCAGTCCACATAATGCTCCTCAGCATTCTTCATCTTCAAATTCTGGTTCTCCCACACCCATAGCAGCTCAAGGTTGTCAACATTGTGGTTCTGATGATTCACCAAGTCCTTCTCCAACTTCTCGAAACTTGTCTCCCCATTCCACCAAAAAGTCACCTGTAGCAGTGTCAGCACCCCAGACTTCACCAGCCAGTCCTCCACTAGCTGGTATTCCACATGGCTATCAAAGTCCAGACAATAGGAGTGGGAAAGGTTTGGGGTCACCACTGCATGTTTCGTCTTCTTATACTTATTCATGTAAGTACCAAAACAACGATATCTATCATTCCCTTCAGCTTCAAAGTTTCAGATTCGATATTGATGAGTTTCTTGGTAATTCTCCATCTTGTTGCCTAATTGTATAATGTCATCAAAATTAGTATTTCTTAAAAGACAATCCATGACAAGGGAGAGGGAACACACCCATCAAAATAAGTAATTGAACTAATCCTCTAGAAAATGCTGCGCCACATAGAATGAGAACTTCACTGAAAAAATCCAATTAAAAGAAATATACAGCAGCATATGTCTTCTGGCGGTGTCCATTCTCATTTCAATGAAATATGGCTTCTCTTTTCCATATCAAGCACTGATTCAAAAAGAACAAGAAAGAATTTTAAATGGAGGTAAAAATAAGATTTGAAGAATCTTAAGTATAAGAGACAACGAAGGTGGGGTATTTCTATTTTATAGTCATCTAGGCTTGAGTCCAACCTGTACATTCAATGCTGGACATATTGAGTATTAGACCGAAAAATATATTTTTTCTCTAATAAACTTGAAGGTGTACGAAGTTTCATCTTGGAGTTTTGGACCTGAATGTATGCTAGTAGGCTATAGTAATTATCCCCTAGGATAGAATTCGATCCTTCCCTTCATCTTGTAGTAAGGGCTCCCAGAAAAATAGAACTTCAATCAATCCCAAAATTAGTCATTCTAACAATTTTTTATTTGATCTTTTTGCAAATTTCATTAAGTTTGATCTGCATCAATATGTTAAAAAAGATTAGATTACTTCAAATTTACTACCAACACTTCTGAAGTCTACAATGGTTTAACATGTAAATTTATCATCATTTATGTTTTTCTTATTGTTGTGCCTTGTGTGCAAAAGGCATGCCTTGCGCGTCTCTAGGGTTGCTTGTGTTTGCTCCTTTTGATAACTATGATTTAGCTTCAGAAACTTGATTTCTAAAGTATAAGAAAAGCATAATATAGAATTGTCTCAGGCTGACAGGTGCACCTGGAGAGGGCCTAGTGCTCCTCCAGCACTTGGCGTTCTGTATTTTAATGAATAGATATTGGGCCGCCGGAGCAACTATGATTTTTGTTTACCTTATTTATCAAATAAAGAAAGTGCATTTTTAAGAGCTAAAAATAGGTATTTGAATAATCCTATCACATCACATTTACTGTTTTTTATTTCCTGCTTTGTCTATGGAATGTCATCCCAATAAGTGGCAGTAAACTATTCCTAGAAAACCGTGCTAGGGGCACTATGATAGTTTTACCTGTTCAAAACATAAGCTATTTTGTAGTTATTGCTTAGGTCTAATGTTTTTATTCTTTGAAACACATAGTTGTTCACTCTCATTCTATCAGAAGAAAGCAGTTATATTATGCAAGACTGTCATTTTGCTTTCTTGAAAAAAGAGATGAGCATGGTTCAAGATAATGGATTGTCTCATGTAAATTGCTATTTGCAATTGAAACAAATGCTATGAATGGGGAAAAAACATAATAAAATGCTGGAGGGATACATGTTGCAACTAAAAATGTTGATGAAGCAATTCACTTTTAGACATGCTCGACAGAAATTGAAAAACTAATGTATGTTCACTTTCTAATGATAATTTAAGCTATGTGAAGTCGCAACAAGTATGATGATTCCTTGTACTAAAACCAGGGTTTTGTTTCCAGCAATTGTCAGAAACTCAGATTCTGGTACATTAGTATGGTACATAATATGCATAAAGTTTATGGTCTTTGGAATATATAATGTAGTGCAGGGAAAGACATTCCTGAGCAACACTTGCTTCTCTACAACTTCCAATCACCTTTCAGTGCCATGTAATATTGCTCTGTAGTTTTGTGCATGATGGGTTTCAGCTTAAATTCTCCATGATGTGAATTTCTGTATCTGATTGCCAATCTACAATTCATACTTGCAGCTTACAGGCAGAGTATCCGATGCTTAAATGGACTGCTTACATTCCTGCTCCTGCTCTGGATATCGTAGATGAGGCCCATGTATTTGAACAGTTTTGGTGGTGGAGAGAGCAAAAGTGCATAACAAACAAGTGAGTTGGAGTTGATACTTACCTTACAGGCTGGCCGTATATGACCTAACCATCAAAGGAAATCGGTAGGTCGCGTATAGTTGCAGGTTTCCGAAAGAACAAACTGTAAAATGCACGGGTTCTTTCTGGGATTTGCAATTATGGAAGATGCGGAATGTAATGTTAACAAAAAAGGACAATAGGTATTTATATAGTTATGGTGAAGAAATGGGAATTATCTTCTAACATGCTCCCACCTTGCATAAGATTTGTTGGGTTATACTCACACTATGGGCATCTAATAGGTTGCTCTGAGGAAACGTGTGGGAGTATCATCGCTTTGAGAGCATTTTTAAAATGGTTTGATCTCGAAATAAATTAAATCTAGAAATAATTTTATTTAGAAAGTAATTTTTCTATAAAATTTAATGATTATTTTTGGGGTAATTGTGCTTTTATTTAGAATTCTTGTCCCAAAGAAAGCCACATGAATCAAGTTTCCTACTAAAAAATATTATTGATTTAGAAAATAATGTTTCTCGAAAAGGTTATGATTATCTCAGGGGTGATTTTGCTTGAACACATGAACGTTTACCTATTTATTATTTTTTACTTAGACTAAATTTTTTACCTTCGAATAGATGGATTTTAAATTGTATTATTTTTTCATATGGTTATCAATTGCTTCCAAATTTATATAAAGGTGACATGCATATGCAATTTCTATATGGCTTAAACAGTTAATATGCTAAGCGATGTAGGTGAATATTCATGCCAATTTAATTAGTCATGATGGAATTAATTTGCCATGTCAGCTAGTCACATTGACATGTTTGCCATAAATTGATAATCGTGTGAAAAATTAAAACAATTGAAAATTTGTATATTTGAAGGTGTGATTTTAATTCAGGTGTAAAATTAAAAAATTGAGTGAAAATTCATCAATTTAGATGCAATTATCCTGTTTTGTTTATCAACAATGCCTCAATAAATTAAATAAGTACGATAATTATCAGGTTCCGTTTGGTATCACGGAATTGGGGATTTGTAATTGGAATTGGAATTGGAATTGGAGCCACCAATTTCAAATTCATTGTTTGGTACAATAAAAATATTTAGATTTGGAATTGAATTCTAATTCCAAATCCTTCAATTCCACAATTTGAATT
>JAYDZE010015708.1:0-10126 GCA_034509125.1 Monilaria moniliformis
TCTAACGGTTTATAAATGGTCTTAGTTATGCATTAGAGATGTGTTCGGATTTGATCACTACTCTATATATATATATACAAAGATTCTAGTATGATCATTATCTACAAACCAATACTTGTCCTATATCATAGTTAATTAAAATGAGACGGAGCATACATATCAGATTCATGATAGGAGGTAGTTTCATAAATCATAACTAAATTGCAATCCTCCATGATATAATATTCAATTCCGTATTATTTCATGTACTATTGTGTGTGTGTATATGTATAGATATACGGCGTGTAACATATAGAACCAAAGATGCATTTGTTTTGAGAGCATTAAAATTGGTCGAAAATAGCGTGTACATAAATAGGGATGCATGTTGGTTTGATGGCTAATCTCCCAATTATGTTATGAAATCTGTGGGTTTTGATTTATTCTTTATGGGACTCAAATTCTTCCCATGGTTTTTGACTTTTTATGACACCCCAATACCATGTCTCAGTCACTCATTAATCCCATCGACTTAGAATATTTATTATTTAAAAATAAAAATAAAAATAAAAATAGTGGGATTCATTTTGGTCCATAATGTCATCTATCTCACGCTAGAATTACTTGCCATTACACTGAATCGTACTCATTTTCCATGAAACAGTCCACGTGGCCAATTATGATAAAAAAAAATAAAAGAAAAGAAAAGAATATATTCATATAAATGAATAATACATTTTTTAGTTAGACGAGAAACGTCCCACCAATTATGCTACGCTTTATCGTCTAAATAAAGGATACATCGTTCACAGATCATGAGCATTTTCGGCAAACACTGTTATTCTAGCTAATGCTTCATAGACTATTATTCGACTTATCAAATTTACAAGTTATATAAAAATAAACATCACTTATTCATTTTCCTTCAACTTTAAAGAAATGACTAAAATATAAAAAGGAGTTATGATTTTTTTGCAAATCGTAAATTTGATAGTTGAATATACTTTATGTTGTATTATAATAAAAAAAAAATACCAAAAAGCAAACAAAAAAATAATGATGACGTTGAATAAATTTTAGTAGTCCTTATGAATGATGAGATTCATATTGATTAGATATATATTTAATATTTGTATTTTTTTTCGTTCAATTGAACCTTTCTTATTCTGTCTAAGCTTAAAGTTATGTTCATGTTAAAATCTGGTTAGTTAATTTTGTTCTACACATAGAAAAAATGGACATAATTTTAGCAAAAATAATTAGAAGACTCGACATCTTCATAAAGCAAACTTAGGATCCAATGTAAAAGGAAATAATAGTCTTTATTTTAGAAGAAAACTGAAGAATTGGTTTGGTAGAGGAGGTGGGGTGTTAATGTGTTCAAATATAAGAGGCAGAATTTCCAAAGATGAAGTGAATTTATACTTGTTCTTTTTTATCAAAGACAACATTCATGCATGACTCATATTTGTCAATTCATCTTCCATTATCGGAATTAGCACGATTATTATCCCTAAATTTTGAATAACTTCGAGATGTGGTGACATTTGGGCCCATAATTTGAATAGTCAAACTTTGATAACCGTGGTGTTAGTTATAAGTGGACAAGGGGTTTAAAAGTAATTTCAGAGGTCAACCACCAAAGTTTACTGCAATAGGAATTGCATCTCACATAATAAGAGGAAGAATTAAGTATTTTCAAGTTAAATTCAATAAAATTTCATTTCAAGTTTGATTTGATTTTGATCAAAGAAAACCAAATTAATTGATTAAATTAAATTAACTCATATATCAAAATAAATCACTAAATAATGTGATTTTCGAAACGCATTTTATGTAATTGACATTTTTTTCATGACAAATTACATACTATCATTCTCAGATGAGATAAAGAAATAGTTTTTCTAGTTATTGATTAATACATGATTAAGGTATATAGTATGTTTTATAATACTGTCATTATTTTGGTCAAAATAAAATAAAATATTGTCATTTATTTTCTTTCTTTATTGATGGGATGCATAAAATCTTGATGAGCCATCTGCCATCGCCGCGGCCCAAAATCGTATTGGGCTTTGACATGGACTCGGGTCTATTTTATGCCCTTATATAATTTTGTCCACAACACTTATTGTCCAATAATCATGAAAATTTAGTGTAAATCCAATTTTCTATTATATCCTCGTGCAACATTGTTTTTTATTGCATCTACGTATCATCGCAACAAGTGAATAACTAATAGAAAATTGAGTTCAACTCTCAAAGTTATCAAATGGAAATAGAAGCCGCCGCAATATATATATTTTTGGAATAAATAAAATGATGTTATTTCCAATGAAGCAATGATAATAAAATGAGAAAAGAATATCACATGGCCTCCAAATGGGTCGATTATTTAGGTAAAAGGTAACCATATTCAATGTATCAAAATAGAGCTAGCTGGATCCTTGTAACAAAATTTTCAATTCCGTTTGGTATATAATATAAATTAAAATACTCTTCTTAAATTTTCTTTGCTAGATCAGTGCAAGAATTGTTTAATCAGCTAAACATGAAACATATATCTCATGTTCTTCACAGTTGACATGCTATAGCTAGCTAGAGGAATTACACACAAACAAAAATAAAATTGTCATCCCAGTAAAATAACGACTAGGAATGGAAAACATACTGATATATCGGTATACCGTATTTATTGTATAAAAAATATTGAAAATATCGAAATTTTGGTATACCGTAATTTTAGCTACGGTATAATATCGTATCAAAAGATTATAGTACGGTAACGATATGTATTTATATATACCATGGTAATACCAAAAATTCGATTTACACCGTATACTTTTTTGGTATATACTGTAAAAATACCGGTATCTACTGTAAAAGTACGATATATATATATATATATATATATATATATATATATATAAAATAATAAATATATTCTAAAACTTAAAATATGTTAGATATATGGAGAAAAAAGAGTTCAACTTTTCAATATTTTCGGTACGAAACGACATTTCGATATAACAGTATTTAGATTTATCGGATTTCAATACAACATATCGAAAACACAGTACAGTATCAGTATTGAAAATTCTCTATACCGAAATTCAGTATACCGAAAAATTCAATACGATAACAGTATGATATTTACTCATATCGGCATTTTCGTTATAATATACGGTATGATAGTTTTTGTATGATATATTATACCGACCCACTCCTAATAATAACACACATGATGCGATTGAAGATAAATCTGCACAAAATTGTAGAAATATTATACTACGATGTATTAATTTCACGGTCCAATACACCATAAACACACATAGCTCATTATAATATTTCCTTGATTTTATCTATCATTTTTTTGGTACAAAAAGATAGTAATGTCCAATATTTTATTGTGAAATTGGGTTACAATTGCTAATGCATCAATTGAACAAGCACTTCCTGCAATAAAGACTATCAATATAGTTTAATATAATAAAATAATGATATAAATGAGAAATCGGTATAGACTAACAAAAAAAAAATATTGCATCTTTTCGTAAAATACCTAGACAGTCACTGATTTAATTTGAGGTTGAAATTTGTCCATCTATCACTAATTCTGGCTAGCTAGCTAATCCAACATTTCATTTTTGTCTTTAATTATTGTCTGTTTCATTCATTAGCTATATAGGAAAGTATATAGTATTTGTTTAACTTACGATTCAAATTAAGGACGTGGTTAATTCTATTCGTACGTATATCGGAAGGAAGTGGTCACAAATTTATCAGTGGTGGCAGTATCAACAAAGCCAGTTAGTTACGTTGTTTTCATTGTTATTTTGTCCCAAAAAAACATCAAACTTTAGCACTTTTTTTGCACTAAAATTGAAATTTTGCCGTACGTCTTTTATTACATTATTTATTATTATTATTATTATTATTATTATTATTATTATTATTATTATTAATTGGCTAGGTAACTAGAAATGGTCAAAAATTATAGAGAGACTTTTTAGCTTCCATAACCGCGTAATTTGGCCGTCTGTTTGTTTGTAATGAAGCTAAACATGACGCATAACAAGACATATGTAATATTAAATTCTTATGTATTACATCTATTAATTCTCAGGTTTCTAAGAATTTCTTAATTAATCTATTTGATGAATTTCAGATTACATAAATTTTGGTTTTTACCAAAAATATTTTTTTTGGTAAACAAATACACAAATTTTCAATTTTTTGGAATTTAACCCGAATTTAAATTTTGGCTAAATAAATTCTACGTGGACACCAGAATTTAATGACGTGACATATCTAATGTGTGTTGACAATCTACGCGGCAATCATAACTAAAACGACATTGTACAAAATTTGTGAAGCACATATGTACGGTGTAGTTTTTGCTCACAATACAATGCTCTACGCCGTTGTTTTAGTTCTAATTATCATGTATAGATTGCTAGCTCACATACAAAATGCCATGTAATTAAATTCCGGCATCCACATAAGATTAATTATAGCCGAAATTGCAGTCGAAATTGACCAAAAATATAACTTTGTTTAAAAATCAAAATATGTGCAAACAAACGTCGTATCTTTACATACAATTAATAAATATTTCATGTTCATAATTTTGTGTCTAATTTAGTATGGCCTCACTCAGAAACCAATCCCACATAATTAGATCAATGTGAAATTGTTTGTCACATATAGTGTCTACTTCTACATATTAGCTCTTAGAGCAGTATCATTCATACAAATTAATCTTTGTATCTGATGATGATCACATATGTTATGATTAATTACATCAACACGATTAAGATGAAAGACCGGTCAAATTGAATAGAGTATATCATCAAAGAAACATATGATACAAAAACATTAGGAGAAGGGTTTGAGAAACTATTAACAACTCAGAAATCTTGCTAGCTCATAAATAACCAGCATCAAAGTTTATAATGTGAACTGTAAAATCATTTCAACTCCAAGAAATTAAGGGGAAAAAATAAAAAAGTAAAATCTTTATGAGTCGACTTTCTTATCAACACATATGACTAAAATAATCCAAGAAGGGGTTCCGAAGCCGGCCAGATAATAAAGATTAAGCCAGAAAACACACAGTAAAAGAGATGTATCTGATTTTTATAAATTAATACAACAAGAGACAAAGACAATTAAGGTCCCATTCCTCTCTCTCTCTCTCTCTCTCAAACCCTAACAAAACTTTCTATGTTCAAACCTAAGAAGACTTCCATTCACTGCAAACACAAAGTCCATCCAAAAATGGAGCAAGGAAAGACCCACAATTCGGACACATCAACAGCAGAAAGTGATCACAACAACGCCAGATCGTATGACTGCGCCTTCTGCAAGCGCGGCTTCACAAACGCGCAAGCCCTAGGCGGCCACATGAACATACACAGGAAGGACAAGGACAAGGCCAAGGCTGAGAAGAAGAAGAATCAAGAAGCGGATCCTTTGATACAAAGCTTCGGCTCGGGTTTTTTACCTAAGATAGCAGCTGCGGGTTATGGTCATGTGAACTGTCAGGTTTACATGCCTCCACCAAACCCTGGCCTCCAAACAGGAAATTACGAATACTCCTTTTATCCTGTTTGGAGGCCTGATAATTTGCCCCATCATCTTGATGGGACTCGGGGTCTGACGCGTGTTCAAGATGAGGACAAAGACGAAGAAGAAGTTGATTTAGAGCTTCGTCTCGGTCGATTATTGTGATCGAATTCATTTGCTGGAAGAAAATTTACACAAATCAATGTGAGTTGATATATATATATACTATAATTTGTATATATATGTTGGCCATGCATTTAAATGAATTCTTGATTCTTCTAGTTCCGAATTGTTTAGGCTTATATATATATATATATATATATATATATATATATATATATAAATATAAATATAAATATATATATATATATATATATATATATATGAATTGCAATTGCAATAGATATATTTGCTTGACTCTAGCTAATTTGATTAGCGATCGATCCATTACAAACCAAACCCTTTTAGTCTAAACTGTGGATTTGTACTGTTGGATGTTGGTTATTCTGATTGAAGTCCATTTATGTGTTTTTTGAAGTGAAATTTAACTTGAGTTCTTAATTGGTAAAATCTTTTGTTTCTGATTTCCTTTTTCCCAACTACTTTTTGTTGCTTCATTGGCACTATAAGATACATGCACTATATAAGATGTGTTTCTGCAGCATCTATTTCATTCTATATCTTCAATTAATCCTTCCATCTAGCTTTGGTAATGCATTAATCTCTCTCTCTCTCTCTCTCTCTCTCTCTCTCTCTTTCCAAACTACAGGTCCTTGATCACCAAAATTTAGTTTGTATTTTGGATATATAATGACTAAAATGCAAGACCAAAGCTACTGAAGAATGTCAAGTGCATGTAGTAAATGTTCTGAGCTTGTGCTATATATATGTAGCAACTAATTTACTGCTTAAAACTACTGTATTTTGCTAGTTAATTACGTTTCGTTTACTGTGCCAGATAAGTGTTTTGCTCGAGATTACATACTTCTGTCGAATGCTTATTATTCTTAATTAACAGATGGATAACCTAAGTTCCTATCATAATTCTTTTGAGTGATTAAACGGTAATATGCATCTTATAGATAGATATAACTCGTTTAATGATTCAAATAGATCGATCCTATACGTTTTATCCACTAATTAGACAATCTATTCTAAACAAGCCCTTGTTGCCCAATTTTCAAATAGGGATTGTCTTGATCACTAGTTTCTGCCTAATGATATTTATGGTATTATGGTATAATTTTCGTAAAATTTGAATATATATAATCAAGCATATTTTAGACTCTAAGCTCCTATATTTAATCTAGCAATTAATTAATTTAATTTTCTTGTATAAATCTTGGATTGATGAGTTTAAAGTAAGATGGGGATTCTTTTCCTATGTGCTCATGCATAATATTTTCTAAAAAATATCCGATATGGAACATAAATCCTAGAAAAAATGCAATTTGATTCTAAGTTCATTGGTCTTTTTTCGATGTTGTCACATGAGAATGTATAAGAGGTTTAGTTTCTTGACAATAATTGGTTTTAATTGCTAATACTTGATTTATTGTACGTAGTCTTGGACAATATTCTTGCATACAATAACTTATGGCTACAGTCTACTCTCGTATTTCATCTTCACCAACTTTTGTCTACATAATTAGTATAAGACCTAAAAGTGGAGGAAAATTTTCCAATAATTTCCATTTTTCTTGCTGTTTGGAATGATCCCGGTCTCTGCACCACATCCAGAGCCAATGTCCGAAAATCATATTGTAAATACCAATTATTTATTAGTTTTAATTAGAATTTAGTAGCCCACTGTTATACATTGTATTAATTCACAGTTAACATTTAATTAAATTTTAATTACCTGGCTGCACCCGAAAAAATTGGTTTCATGGCATATAGTTTCAAGCGGTCCAGCTAGCTTTGGTACTGCA
This sequence comes from Monilaria moniliformis, assembly GCA_034509125.1. Classification (NCBI taxonomy): domain Eukaryota; kingdom Viridiplantae; phylum Streptophyta; class Magnoliopsida; order Caryophyllales; family Aizoaceae; genus Monilaria; species Monilaria moniliformis. Next base: position 7,479 of record JAYDZE010015708.1, read on the forward strand.
TGCATTATTGCAAAATAATAAAAAACAAAAATTAGTAAGATGTGAACAAATGGTCTTTAGATTAAACCATGTTGGAGTATAAACTTAATTGATTGAGCCTAACACAAAGGAAGATCCAAGAAAGATTGGGTCAAATTAATATTTTGAAGAAGCCCAAAATCTCAGAACATCTAGACCCAAAGATCCTCGGTTTTCAAAAGCTCAATCTAGATAAATGGTCAATAATATATATATATATATATATATATATATATAGTATTCAGTATAATGATCCATATAAATATCTAGATAGTTTCATAAGGAACTATAGTTAATTAATTTGATCGGAAGAGAACAAATGTGTAAAGAAATAGAAAAGTAAATACTACTCTATCTCCATTCTATTTCAATAAACATTAAAATGTGAACAAAAATGTTTAAAAACAAAATTATAATAAAATAAAAGTAAAAAAATGTAACTTTTATTGCAGATGTATTTGTCCAATATATAATATAGAGAAAGATCAATATTAATTAATAAAATAAGTGAGAGAGATAAAATAAGTGGGTATAATTAATACATATGAGGTAAATAATCAGTTATGCTAGAATATTTGTTATGTATTGAATTGTCATATTAGATAGTTATCTATTGAATAAGACATCCAAATAAAATAAAGTAATTTATTGAAATGGGACGAATGAAGTACCAAGTATTATGATCAAAATTGAGTTATGCATTATAGACGGAGCTATATTGGGGCAAGTGGCCCATGCCTCCCCCAGTTCCCCCAAACAATTTTGAAATTTTTCAAGAGTATGTTAGTAATTTTGTATTTTAATTATAACTTTTTTTTAAAGTTATTATTATAAAAGTTATATTTGAAAATTTGAAAATTTATCTCTTGTTATATTAAAAATAAGCTTAATTGCTTGTAAATACATAAACCATTTTAAATTTCAATTTTTATTATATTGTTTTGGTCAAAAAATACATGAATTTTTAATTTGTTTTAGTATTTGGCTTCAAATTTCGTTGGCCAATAATTAAATTCTCCGGAGTCCGGTGTAAAATTCAAATGTATCCTTGGAAAGCTCTCGATTATAGTTTTTAATAGCATCTATATGTGTTAGGTTTTGGTTACGAAAAGTAGTCAAAAAATTGTTTGAAAATTGTTATCACAAAACTCTATTTCTTTTGTCGGAATTTAGATTTATATAGCATGTACCATTCGAAAAATATCGTTGAGAACTTTCCAACGGCATATTCAAATTTCATAGCGGACTTCGAAAGAGCGAGTAATTGGCTAATGAAATTTGGACTCATGCAAAAGTCCAAAAACTTAAAATTCATATATTTTTTTACGAAAAAATAGAATTAGTTAAAAATTAAAATTTGGATATATCTTATGTATTTACAGGTAATTAATTCATAAAAATATAACTTCTGGACATTTATTAAATTTCTTTATATTTTGAATTTAATTTATACTTTGAATTAAAAAGAAACATTATCGAAGAAATTGCGAAATATCTTTTTTTTTTATCTACAATTTGAAATGTCTTACTCCGTCACGATTCACGAATGCATGTTGATTAAAAAGACCGCCGCCTTAATTAGACCACACACCACACACCTAATATGACATCACAAAAATCAATAATATTAATATATATACATATTTTAACATACACCCCGCTTTTTAATTTCCTCGAAAATTACAAAACCATCCCTACTTTCCTCACAGCCCACACCTCGCACGCAATGGCAATTCCAATCGCCCAATTCCGACCCTTGTTCCCCTCCACCGTCTCCAGCCGTCCAATCACCGCCCTCGGCACTCCAGCAAAACCCACCACAATCTTCTCCAAATACGCCCCTAAATCCCCACAATTTGCATCCAAGCCCCGCGAGTTCACCAGCATCCCGAAAGCCTCCGCCGATGACGAGAACGCCGCCGCCGCCCCGGCGGAGGAGAGCATTGCGGAGAGCAAGGAAATGACGGAATTGGGGAAGGAGATAAAGCAGGCGATGAAGGAGAGAGAGGAGAAGGAGACGGGATTCGTGAGCGGGGTGATTAAGGAAATTAGGGAAATCGAGTGGCCTGCTTTCAATAAAGTTTTGGGGACGACGGGGGTGGTGCTGGGGGTCATCGCCGGCTCCAGTGTCGTTTTGCTCACTGTCAATGCCGTTTTGGCCGAGATTTCTGATACCATTTTTGCCGGAAAAGGAGTGCAGGATTTCTTTGGCTAATGGAGAGGGAGAGCTTCCATCGCCTGTGGAAGGGTGCACGTTTTTCCTCTTTTCTCCGTTTCTTTTTTAATAAATTTTTCCCTTTCCTTTTTTTTTCTTTTTTTTTCTTTTCTTTTGAGTATAGTTTGTCAATTTTCTTATGTGTCAGCATTTACACTTAGGGCTCGTTTGGTAGTTATGTTAAGATATAACAAGATAGATAAAGTAAGATAAGTTTTAAGATAAGAGTTTACTGTACAAGTAAGATAGAGATTTAATGTTGTTGTTTGGTAGTTGAGATAAAAGTTAAGATAAAAATAAATATGATGTTTGGTAAGTTAAATAATATTATAGATAAAATATAAAATTACAATTTTGTCCTTATTAAAAATCTAAATATATTTATTTTATTTTGATAATAATAAATTATTTAAAT
>JAYDZE010015719.1:0-10125 GCA_034509125.1 Monilaria moniliformis
CTAATTTAGCCTTTTGCTGAGGGATGAACAACGTTATACTGACGCGTTTAGCCGTGTAATCCAATCCGTTAATTTCTATAATTAATTTACTAACTTTTATTTAATATTTTAAAATTATTTTCTATTTAAAAAAAATACTGGGACGTTACATTATTTTAAAAAAATTGTGTGTGTGTAAGTTATGATTTATCTTCTCCTTCTCTCTTATTTATATAATATATATTGACCAGATTAGAGAATCAAGGAAATTTGGACTGGGCCTCCTATTGGGCTTTGACTGATTAAATTGAGCGCTAATTTAATATAAACCCAATAGAATATAAATTTGGACCACTATAGAAATTAATATTGACTTACCCGTCCAAATCCAAATTACAGAGAATCTGGGCTTTCTTTTTAATTAATTTATTTCTTGTGTTTAAGATTCTAATATCCATTAATTAATTTAAACACGCTGCTAGCTTTAAATAATTAATATCTTACACCAAGAGTGGTACAAAAATCATTATTTATTATACTTTAAGAAAATTCCAAGCCGGTCGGGCTTCTGTATATGAAAACCTTTGAACTCCTCTAGGGGGATATTATCAATTCGAACTCTCACGGGACACGATTAAGTGTAAAAACAATCATAGTACCTCTAGATATTAATTACCACTACCCAATATATTAGGATTCTTGGGCTACGAAAAACCCGCACCTTTTAATAAATCAAAGCAGTGCATAATCAATATCGTATGCTCAATGTTATATATCAAGGTTAAGAAATAAATAATTATTGAGACCTCGTCTTTCAGTGATCAGCAAGAAAGACTTATCTCAACATGAACTCATTCAATGCTATACCACACCAGTGTCATTTGTTTACCGAGGTTAGTAAACTTTTGGACTCACACTACAACCTTTCACGATAGATTGTCTAAGTCTATATAGGTTGTGAAACTTTAGTTTTTCTTCCGCAGGATACCGACTGAGAGACCTTCAGTGATAACCTGATCACCACTCAATCTGTAATGCAGAAGACTAAGACATGTTTGTTTAATCATAAGTGTTTGGAAAACAACATAGTATGAAAATGCAAAACAATGTGACAAAATAATATTTTTTTCTCATATATTGGGAAATAAGGTTTACAAATACAAAGCATCTGGAAGCATGTTTTTCAGTATATACCCTAACAAGATCCATTTAAGCTCTTACGTGGAAACTTGGAGTACATGTGTTTGAGTTTTTGATGTGTTTTGCAAAGAGAAATTGGATGGTCTCTCCCCTCTTAGAACCACATGACTTTCTCTATTTGGGCCCTTAAATCATAAATGTTACATGAATGTGCTTGTTTACTTATTTTGGGTGGATGAACGAATTCACTGCTCTCCATTCACTCTACTTTTGACAAGAATGTGTTGTGTCCAATCTGAATGTTTATGTTTAATTCACCGACATTGAATGACTAACATGAGTTACAGAGCATAATTCATAAGCTGATGAAAAATATGAGCGGGAATATACCTGATGTCAATGTTTTTAATTTTCCACCTATATAAGCGACATGCTTCAACTTATTGAGCTTAGCTTAAGGAAATTCAATCACTATGATTCAAGGAAGTAACTTAAGTTTAGATATATCACTACAAAAATTGCATGCTTTACCGCCGGCAAAATTCAATTACTCTGATTCAAGGAAGTAACTTGCAAGTCCTGTCACTCCACCAATCCAATTCGTCCAGCAAACACAAAATGTTGTCAACAATCTTTGGAGCCCTGTTTGACCCTTCAAACGAGCTCATTTGCTTATGAGACATCTAATATGATCTCTTTGTCTTCAAAAGGGCTTCGTGTGGACATCTTACACGCCTCAATCGAGAATTGTTCCTTGCGGGAATTTTCTTGTGCGAATTTCTTTCGACGTCGATTCCTTCTCGAACAAGGATTGATTCTTTTCTCTTAGGATTCATATATATTAGAAAAGTCTATTCAACCAAAGAATCTTCTGGCCTATGTCTCTTTTATAGCTTGAATATTGAGTAGGCAATATTCTATCAAGCTTCATAGACGAGGTGGAGAACAAAATTGATAGAACTCATTACTCAAAGGGAGAAAACATTTTCCTCACTTGATGCAGCCCTCAATTTCATGCCCCACCCCCATATATATATAGGGGTTGTTGGGCTAGGTCAGAGATTCCAATGAGAATTAGGACTGGGCCTCATAATGAGCTTAATTTTATTAAGTTGAGCCCAACTTAATTAAGTACATTAATATCAATTCACTCCACTATAGAATTAATATTGCACCACCCTTACTTATCTATATTATGAATATGGCTCCTTTTTCATTCATTTATTTCCCATGTTTAAGATTTTTAATATCCATTAACTAATTTAGGTTTGATGATAGCTTCAACTAATTAATCTCTTTAACCAAAAGTGGTTTAGTCCAAGAACATTATTTACTATACTGGACAAAATTCCAACCGACTGTGTTCATATAATAAATTCATTTTCTCAAACACCTCTAGGTGATATTATCAACTCGATTCTCCCAAGACATGATTCTATATATTAACAATACTAGCACCGCTAGACGTTAACTACAACTGCCCAAGATATTGGGAATTACTTAGAGTTACGAAAAACACACACCCATTGATAAGTCAAAGCAGTGTATAATTAACATCTTATTCTCAGTGTTACATATATAGATTAAGAAATAAATAATCACCGTGGTCTTGTACTTCATTTACACAGTATTGAAGTATGTATCTCATTGTAATTTATTTCAATGTTATACCACACTAGTGCCATCAGTTGGCCAAGATAGGCGTGAATCTCGGATCGACACTGCAACCTTTCATGAAAGATTATACATATATATCTAACTTGTGAACTTGATATTCTTCTATAATGAACCATCTGAAAGATCTTCTGTAATCATGGATCTATCATTCAGTCTATTATGATTATATTTATAACCACAAAAGGCAAACCATGTGAAAATATTATTTTTTTTCCCAATATGCGGGAAATAATGCTTTCAATACAAAGCAACTCAAAGCATGCTCTTCAGGATATAAACCCTAACACTTCAATCACAGTCTCAACACAACATCTAACCAGTTAATAAAAAATGGACAATGGAGCAATTCAATCAAACTTTAATCAAGACGTTCATGGCTCACGGCTAGAATAAAACCCCAAAACCAAAGCCACCAGAACTCAAATTAGAAAAACTAAAGTAGAATCAAGCGAGAAACCTCAAAATTGAACAAGAAACCTTAATCAAAGTCGGCAGTGGAGCAATTCAACCATATCAGAATCAAGACGATCATGGCTTAGAAAAAGAATCATCACTCCCATTGAACCCATAAACAAACCCACCAGAAACTGAAAACACAACAACAAACCAAAAATTGCAGAAATCTATAACATATCGATCATAGAGAGGGAGTCTCTGTCATGGCTGCAAACCTAGTTGCAAAGAAGTTGCCTTTTGGGTTTGCCAAGCCAAGCTACGGCCACTCATCCTTTCGAACAACAAATTGAAAACACTCATGGCTCAGAAAAAGAATCATCACTACCATCGAACCCACAAATCGAACCCACCAAAAATAAAAAAAACAAAACAACGAACCAAAAATGGCCAGATCTACAACATATCGTACATATCTGCATATCAACCACATAGAGAGAGTCTCTGTCATGGCTGCAAACCAAGTTGTAAAGAAGTTGCCTTATGGGTTTGCCAAGCCAAGCTAGAGCCACACATCCCTTCGAACAACAAATCGAAGACGTTCATGGCTCATAAATAAATCATCACTGTCGTTGAACCCACAAATTGAACCCACCAAAAATATAAAAGAATGAAAACGACTGAAACCGACTGAAACCTAAACCCTTCAATTTCAATTACTCTCAAAAATCACTTCAATTTCTCTCAAAAATCATCACGGCCAGAATGAAAACGACTGAAACCTAAACCCTCGCCCTCACCAAGAAATTGAAGCCCACTCTTCGATCTTAAGGTCGGCTACGCTAGAGGAGAAGGTTGGAATATCCTACACTGCACGCACTGATTTGGAGACACTGGTGGCGGAGTTCACCGGATTCACGCCGGATTTGGAGAGGGATGTGAGAGAGAGTATAGACAGAAATGAAGGAAGAGTTGCCGCATGAGAGAGAGAAAAATTAGAGGGAGCGTTGTTGCGTGAGATAGAGATAGATATATATATATATATATAGAGAGAGAGAGAGAGAGAGAGAAACGAGAGAGTGAATATAAAAGGTACAAGGATGGGCTAGGGTTTATTAAAAAGCCCGATATTAAATCAGAAGATTACATGCAGACAATGTCTGCCGGCAAAAGTAACTTTTGTATTGATTTAATTTTCGGAATTAATATTATCGGTGGATAATATCGGCTGACACATATCCGTCAGTAAAAATAACGTTTTTTATTTATTTAATTTCCAAACTTTACGGATATTTGTTCGCTGGTAAAAGCAACTTTTTTATTGATTTAATTTGTAAAATTGATTTTACCAGCGGATACTGGTAGCCACATTTCTGTTGGCAAATCCGACAGTAATTTTAGCGCGTATACATGGAGCCAAAATCCGTCAGAGATGCCGGTAAATCCGCCGGTAAATGTACCAACGTATAGTCCGTTGGTAGTCCGCCGGTACTTAGCGATGGACAATTTTTTGCCGGTAAAATGCACATTTTTTGTAGCGTATAACTTAATTGTGAGAGAGTTGACTCGAATAACTAGCCTACTGACAATTGTTAAAGCTTATCAATTGAATAGGTATCTAAGGAAACTGACAAAGTATGTTGAAAGTTGGTGTTTGCCTCGTTAATATAGAAAACTTAACTTTCAATGTTGAGGCTTTTTTAATGAAGAGTACGAAAGTTTGGGACACAAAATATAATTAATTTATTAACGTAAGAATACAACAAATTTACTCATTATTCCATCGTCGGATCATGAGAAATATATTAAATATTTACAAAGTTGGGGTTATTCAAGAGAAACGTAGTTGATGATATTCTTCTGAAAAATGTTCAATATTCGGGGGGAAAAAATGATTAACTTTTACAAATTGTTAGCATTTGTTAATTTCATGCCAACAATATAAAATTTAGTAAGGGTCCGTTTGATATCACGGAATTGGGGGATTAGATTTGGAATTGGAGCCACAAATTCCAAATTCACTGTTTGGTACAATAAAAATATATAGATATGGAATTGAATTCTAATTCTAAATCCTCCAATTCTACAATTTGAATTCCATAACTAAAGTAAATATTTAGAATTTCACATCTCACACACACACACTCATATTCTCTCTCTCTCTCTCTCTTTCTCCATCTCTCTCTCTCTTTCTCTCATGCCCTTTTCTCCATCTCTCTCTCCCTCTCTCACACACACACACACATACACACCATCTCTCTCTCTTTAACACACACACTCTCTCTCTCACACACATACACACCCTCTCTCTTTCTATCTATCTTACACACACCTCCATCTCTCTCTTTTTCTCTCTCACACATACCGCTCTGTTTCTCACACACTCACTCGTGCACACACATACACCCTCTCTCTCTCACACACACTCTTTTTTTCTTTTTTCTTTTTTTTCTCTCTCTTTCTCTCTCTCTCTTAAACACACACACGCTCATACACACACACACACACACCACCACCACCACCATCTCCCTCACACTCTTTCTAGTTTTTTTTGGCATCTAATTTTTTAATTATATCCAATTTTTAGTCACTTCATTCAAAAGTTTTATGATTTGTTCTTTAGACTTTTTAGAAAAACATAACATATTTATTCTTTTGATGAGAATACAATTATTTTGGTTTTTTATTTAATTTTCTACTGAACTAACTGTATGCTGATGCCTACGCATATGTATTTGGATTATATAAAATAGATAATGTAATGAAAGGGTATGTTTGATACCATGGATAATGTAATGTAAAGTTCGGAGGTGAAAAACATGAATGCATGATTAACCTTTAGCTAAATTGTTAATTTTGATATTTTTCCTATAAAGAATGTATAATTGAACCAAAATAGTTGATTGACGGGTATTAATTAGTACACACAAATACGACGAATTGTAGACGATGAAGCGCAGCTTAATTGGTAAGACGTTTCTCCTCCAATCAATAGGTCGGGGGTTCGAGTCACCACCGGGGTAAATGGGGAACCATTATTGATCCTCTTTATTAAAAAAAATAAAAAAAAATATACGACGAATTGTATATTATGTGTTACATATAATTTTAACAGCAGTGATTCCCATGCAATAATGCGATCGGCTCTCAGCTAAGCGTGATTAGCCAACATTACATGCAAATTAGGAGTGCTTGTGTTGATTAATAAAAACAGAGTTCTTAATTTCTGGTATCCATCTCATCGTTGAATTTGTAAATTGACATTCCTTCGCTAACCTCAACTTATATTTATGGAATGGTTCATTATATTTTATGTCCTCGATTTTAACCAGTTTTTAAAAGATATTCATAACTTATATTTTTTTCGTTAAAAAGTCCTTAATTTTGCAAAAACAAATAAAGAAAAAAAAATTATGCTTATCCAAATTTTAAATGGATCAAATTGTTCGCAAAGTTAAATAGTTTTAGAAAATAAATATAAAGTGAGAATATTCTTTAGAAATACTGAGAAGACACAAAACATCATTAATTTAATTTAATTCACATATGACCGCGACCTTGGTGTAAGTGTGCATCCAAAAAATCAAAAATTATACTTGCTCCATCCGCGATAAAATTTCCAATTTTACTATAAATGAACATTTGCAATAAAATGTCACATTTCTCTTTTACTATTTTTGGTAAATGAGTCTCACACTCCACTAACTCATTACACTCATATTCTATTATAAAACTAATATGTAAAAATGAGACCCATATTTCACTAATTTTTTCAACACACTTTCATTTATATTAATCAACAAAGTCAAAAATTTCTTAAAACCCGCATCGTGTCAAAATGGGTCTGTTGGGTCTGTTTAACGCAAGTATTAGATAATAAAAATTAAGAATCAGTTTGAAATACTCAAAAATTCTTAGTGGGATCATATCTTTTTTAGACTAATCCATCCGTATTCACTAGAATATTAATCCACTTCTATTTAATTAGTATATTTGGCAAAGAAATGTTTCGAAAAAATACTAAACAAAAAATTAGTACAAACAAAACGGAGAACATTTCAAAGAAATAGCCAATATGTAAAACAAAGGATTCAGGAGATAACTAGAATCAAAATTTGTAAAACGCATGACGATTTCTAATGAACAAATTCGAAACATCCCTCAGAAATAATTTCACATCAAAGAATTCTCAGTCTACTTTTAACGTTAGAATTCTGGAAAATGCTCATCACGGGGATGGTGCTTAATATCTAAACAGATGAAAAAGACAAGAAAATGAAGAGAAAAAGAAAAAACAGAAATCTTCTCCAAAATCTAATTCCGATTCCTCCGTATAAAATACCGTAAAGCATTGATAATTGAGTTCCGTAGTGCGAAAAGTGATTAACAGAAAACGAAAAAGATGAATATTTGGACGGGTATACAATACAGTGTTGTGAGAACAAAAATCAAAGCCGAGCAGTCTCAGCCAGATTTCCGTATCTAGTAAGCAAAGAGAGGAATATATAAGCAAATAAATATTTCATGGGGAAAGTAGGCGGCTAGGTTTTAGGAAGGAGGTTATTTGTATACATATGAACTGGGCTAATTAAGATTTTGAGAGAATTACAGGCCCAATTTGGTTATTTGGGCTTCGAGATCCATGTACATTACAAAGAAATGATATTTCTAAAATATTGTACACGAGCTGAATTCTCACTCTCTAACTTATAAATTTGTCTGATAATTAATGAATATTCAATTTCATTCACTTTTGTTAACAAAATCAGCTAAATTTTGCCTGCATAATTCAAATTGATTTCAGTCAATCATTTACAATTTCAATAGAAAACGGCGGGGTTCTGGTAAGTAGCTTCGGCCAATTTGGCCACCTTAGATTATCAAGGACCATGTCATGATACGCTGGAATCCAAGTTGTTTAGAATCAGATGAAATCAAAAGATCAATAATTATCATGTAAGTTTTTTTAAATTTATTGTGCAAAATCAGAATTTGATCATAGTTCAATAATTTACAAGCTACTATTTTTTTCAAAATTTAACTTTTTTACAAGACGATTAATAAATAATTGCATAAGAAGTGTGCATTATGCTTCACATAATACATTGACTAAAAAATTACAAAAATACCACAAAAATATTATTGTTCTCGAAATTATAAACCTTCAAAATTTATTCTTTAGGAGAAATTCATTTCTCAATCATTTTCTGTTTCATGTGTGTTTTTAATCATTTTGTTAATTGGAAACAAGGGAGGGACGAATTTCATCCTTCATATAAGCAGCGGTTGCGTAGCTCAAGTGTTTTTCTCTCAATGACATTTTCGTGAAAAACAATATAAACAGAGGTTGCATAGCTCAATTTTATTTTTGGTTACATTTCAATTTCGTGGTTCATGTTCTTTTTTCATGGTTCTTCTCATTTATATAATTGTAGGATTTAAAAAAAAAAAAAACTTATATGATAAGTGTAGTTTAGATCGGGATTCAATTTATATAAAAGACCAATAATGATAATTTTAGTTTCTGTTTGATAAATAATTACTTGCTACTATATGAGATTATAACTTGGAACATAAGTACACAATAATAGAAAAATAAGAGAAAAAATATTTAAATTAGAATAATAATCAGAACAAACTACATATAGCTGAATAAAGGAAACTCTCTTCCGCAAGACGAATTATGCCCCAGTAGTACCCTCGGTTCCGACGAATCGTCTCCAAAGATAAATCGGCTTCATCTTTCGATGTAGTAGCACCTCAAACCTCAAATGCTTAGGCGAACTACATTTGAGGCGAAAGTTGAATTATATGATCTATGATGGAGTGCATATGTTTGTATGACTCTAATGTTTCTATTTCTTATGCTCGATGCAAATGCAAGCTACCGTATATATAGGCACGATCCACCCATAAAGATAATTATAGGAATTAAGGCTCTTAAGAGTACATTATTGCAAGCTTTGATTGCTAACATTAGTGGATAAATTAAAAGTGCCCAATAATTACTTACAAGCCTTGAAAGTCATAACCATTACATACAAATTATATATTTAAAGTGGTAGTAATGATTCTACCATTATTTTTCATTAACAAACTTTAATTTTCAAACAATTTTGTCACAAAAAAAATATATTTATTTGTTGATCGTGGGAATAGGTAAAACACCTAGCGGGATGCAACAAATGTTTAATGGAATGAAAGCATCGTGATGTATAGGGCTGCTTATTCGGCTGGTTCGATTCTAATTGGATCGAACGAGCACAATGCACGTGGAAGAAATCGGAACCGCACAGGATTGGTTATCCGGTTAACCGAATAACCGGTTTAAAAAATTAAAAATTCCAATTTTGCTCCTAGTGGGGTTTGAACCCCTAACCTCTTTGATATTATGAAACACTTGATTATTTAACAATTAACTTTTAAAAATAATTTGAAAGCTAATTTAAGCAAATATTTCTACACACAGTAACACACTATGACACTACACTCGAATATCTGACACTGTGAGACATTGGGCAAATATTGGTTTGGGATAGATTACAAGAGGTGATTGGTGCGCATATTCTAAACAAGTTGATTGGAAGTTGGCGGTGGTGTCTGCACTGACCAGTGCGCATACGGCATACCTAGCGGGCGGGCGGCGCAGCGAGCTGAGGAATCTTCACGGTGGTGCGGCGCTGCTGGAGGCGGTGGCACCGACGATTGTGGAGGAAGAGGAATCTGCGGCGCTACAGGCTAGAGGACGGACGTCGCCGCGTGTGTAACACCCCTTAATCAGTAGGTTTCCCCACCTAATAAGTGATGTCACGGTTGGTATCGCGGACATTCAGACCAAATTTTTCTTTTTATTTTACTAAAATACATGCACATAAAATACATTAAACAATATTATACAACTTTTACAGCGGAAGAACTGCAATTTATAATTTAATA
>JAYDZE010015730.1:0-10125 GCA_034509125.1 Monilaria moniliformis
AAAAAAATTATTTATTTTAAACATTACCAACGGCCATCGTCCGTCGCTAAATTTAGCGACGGACAATCCGTTGGTAAAGTTATCGGTAAAAATGGCGGGTCCAATTTGCGCCACAGTCCGTCGTTAATCCGCAAGTGAATTTACCAACGGAAAGTCCGTCGGTAATCCCCCGGTAAATACCGGAATCGTGTCCGTCGGAAAGTCCGTCGGTAAAACGCATTTTTTTGTAGTGCCAAGTCTGCACAGTAATCATAACTGAAGTTATAGCAAACTATCTAAAACCATGATAATTGCAGTATTTGAATTAATCTACATCATCACATGAAATTGACACAAAATGGATATGCATATATCAATAAGAAACCTCCAGACCAAAACCTCAAAATAATTGAATCATTCGTATACTGCCTCAACTTCGGAAACATGGATGCCACCCTAATCTCACCGCACAAAAACAAGGCCAAGTAATTGGACAAATGCAACAATTATGACAAGAGAAAATAGAAAATTTAGAAAAAAGTGTAATCAAAAGAAAGATCAAATCTGCCCGATTACTTAATGCCCCCAACACCCTAGAATAACTAACAATTAGTCGACAAATTAAGTCTGAAATTTTGAAAACGGTCAGATAAATATGACAATAGCGTATAAGAATAGCAGTAAGAATGAGTATTGATGGCTTTCAGTAAACGAGGATGGCGAGATGCGGGAGGAGGATGGGTCGGAAGGAATTGGGTAGGAAATTGAAGAAAAAAATAAGGTGGGGGGGGGATTTTCGTTGCAGACAGTGCACCCTCGCGTAAGAGAGAGAGATGGGTTGATATAGAATTCAGGGAGAAGGGACCGACGACAACGGTTGTTGATGTCAAGTAAAGAGGCGTGGATGAGTAGTGCTCGGGATAGAGTCTGTGTTTGCCCTTGTGCGGTGGTTATGGATGAAACCGTACGGTTTGTGGTGTTGTACGATGTAAGTATAACACGAGTGGGAAAGTAAACCAAACAAACAATAGAATGATGAAAACATATTTTTATTGAGAATCGAATGGAAGTATGTGTTGGACTAAGGGAAACCAGAATCCTCTTGCGAGGCCTCGACCCAAACAAATACCTAACTTGTGTGAATTTCCCTTAATCTTTCACACCTCTCTCTCTAAACTCAAGAGGGGTATTTATAAGCTTACAATTCGAATTCTAAACCTATTTGGACTCTATCCACTCCTCTGATATAGGTCGATATCTTTAGAAGATATAAGTCTATTTTTTACTAACAGATAAAGACAAAGAACAAAAAGATAAACTAGGTGGAAAAGACAAATCCTACGATTATCTCTTAAGGAGATAATAATGAGTCGATAAGATAAAGACTCTACTAAATCTAGGACTCTATTAAACTACTAACTCTACTTCCAGCCGTCATCCATCCAAGTGTCGTTCGATGCACGTGCCTGATCTTGTGCACTCTCGTGCGCCTGACGTGCGCGCACCCGTTACTTGCGCGCTCGGCGCTTCTCTCGTGTGCGGTCTTGCACACTGCCTCGCTCTATTTTGCCCGCGTTATATATCCCATGTGCGAGATTGTCATCAATTGCCCCAGGGGTTAAACAGCCTTGCGGGCGCAAGGCTGGGCATGGCGGACGGGCCAGAATCGTTGTGGGCGTGGGCGGTATGGTGCGTCCGGGGGAGATTCGCACACGGTGCTCTAGGTCCCTCCCGACTTGGTGCATGACGTCGTTGATATCCTAGAATTATGAGCCGGGAGGTGCCCATTGGCGGGATCTGACGTTGTCCGTAGGCACTAAGGGTGATAGCGAATGTATTGGCGAGGTCGATACTCTCCCTGGTGGAAAGACGCTGCTCGCGCCCTTAGCGCGAGATGGTGATCGGGGCCACAGTCGTGCGGTGCGGGCCTGGGAAGATTGGGGCGGTATGGGTTGAACCTGTGTGGTGCTTGGAGGGAGGGGTGACGGGTGAATGTGTTATGATGGTCCGGGGCGGATGGGGAAAGGTGGCGGCCGGCGTGAATTTGGTGGAGGTGGTCCGTGTTGCTGGCCATGGTGCTTGGGTGGTAGGTGTTGGCCGAAGCACTTGTTGGGGGTCAAGCCAGCCGGTGTTGGGAAAAGGGATTGGTTGGCATGCCGGGAAGAAAATTTTCATTGGGAAAGGCTGGCGTTAGCCCGTGGGTGGTCGTTGGTGGGGCAGATGAGTAGACTGGTGGTGGTTGGACGGTAGGCAGCGTTGTCTGAATGGCATTGATGGATGGAATGGCGGGAAATGGTGTGTGGTTATGTGGTTGTGAGCAAGAGACCTGGGATGGTGTGGGTGAGGGCGGGGTGCTAGCGTTGGTGGGATCTTGCGGCGGTGTGGTATGCGGTGGTTTGAACGGTCCGGAGTCATCCGATATCTGGATGACCTGGACCCAGCCGCATTGGAGTTCCTGGACCAGATAGTCCCAGAGCTGTTGCTCCGACAAAGTTGTGGTGGTTGGAGATTTGGGGGCCGCTCCCTGTTCGGGATCGGCCGTTAATGGTGTAGCCATGGTTGGTACCTGACGATCTGGTGGATGTGGCGTGGACGGGTTCGATACTGCCGATGTAGCTGCCTGGGGTAGGTTGAGGGCGGGTTGGTGGTGGGCGGGCTGGACGGCTGTGTCCAGTGCATCCAGTCTTTGGTGATATTCATTGAGGAAGCCCTCGATTGCTGGGATCAAGCGGTTTTCGACCGCCTGTAATTGTTCCATAATGGTGTCCAGGCTCTTCTTGACATTCTCCAAGTGCTCTCTTATGGTGAGTGGTGCCATGCTATGAACGTTCACCACACCAATTGATGTCGAGTAAAGAGGCGTAGACGAGTATTGCGCGGGATAGAGCCTGTGTTCGCCCTTGTGCGGTGGTTATGGATGAAACCATACGGTTTGTGGTGTTGTGCGATGTAAGTATAATACGAGTGCGAAAGTAAACAATACAAACAATAGAATGATGAAAACATATTTTTATTGAGAATCGATTAGAAGTATATGTGTTGGATTGAGGGGAACCTGAATCCTCTTGCGAGGCCTCGACCCAAACAAATACCTAGTTTGTGCTAATTTCCCATAATCTTCCACACCCCTCTCTCTGTCCTTAAGAGGGGTATTTATAAGCTTACAATTCGAATTCCAAACCTATTTGTATTCTATCTACTCCTATAAGATAGGCCGATATCTTTAGAAGATACAAGTCTATCTTTCACGAAAAGATAAAGACAAAGAACGAAAAGATAAACTAGGCGGAAAAGATAAATCCAATTCTACGATTATCTCTTAAGGAGATAATCATGACTCAATAAGATAAAGAGTCTACTAACTCTAGGAATCTACTAAACTACTAACTCTAGTTCCAGCCGCCGTCCGTCCAAGTGCCGTCCGATGCGCGTGCCCGATCTTGCGCACGCCCGTTGCTTGCACGCTCAACGCTTCTCTTGTGTGCGGTCTTGCGCACTGCCTTGCGCTATTCCCCCCCCAGTTGTACATCCCTTGTGCGGGATTGTCATTAGTTGTCCTGTGTATTTTATCGGCAATGTGAGGAAGAAGAAGAAAACTCAAATGCGAGACTTGAGGGGCAATGAAGCATGCAAAAGATTCATATTTCTTTTTTTTACAAGAAAAAACACTCGTTTTTATTCCTTTTGATTAAATGAAGCAATGTAAATCCAAAAAATAATGTATTGATATATATTAAATACATGCTTATGGCTTGTTTGATAGCCAAGGTAAGATATGACGAGATAGATAGACCATGATGGATTTTAAGATAAAAATTTATTGTAACAAAAAGACACACGTTTAATGTTGTTGTTTGGTAGAGAAGATAAAAATTAAGATAAAAATAAGTGTGGTGTTTGGTAAGTTAGATTATATTATAGATAAGATTTAAAATAACATTTTTACCCTTTTCGTAATATGACATTTATCTATTTGATATGATAAATTATTTAATTAGTGGACAAATTTTGTTAAATTAGGGAATTATTAATTAATATAAATTTGGCTAAATTAATTAATCACATATAATATATTAAGCTAAACTAAAATTTATTAATTATTTTACATAAGCTGATCAAATTAATAGATTAAGACTAATTTACTATTTTATTTAATGATAAATTAGTTAATTATTGGACAAATTTAGGTAATTTAGTGATTTATCATATTTTTATAACTACAAATTGTTTAATTTATAGACAAATTTAGCTTATCTAGTGATTCATCAGACAATCTATTAAGCTATATTAAGATTTATCAATAGATTAAGATCAAATAACTAATTTAGATGTTTTTTAATGATTAGCTAACTAAAAAGGAAGATCCAGATATCAAGGCTTCCATTCTCCGACGAGTGTGAACCCAATGACGGTTGGAAACTAGTCGAAAAAACGAGGACAATGAGTCGAACAAGAAAGAAATCGAAGACAAGGAGCCGAAATAACAAGGATATCGAAGACAACATTTGAACCAAACAAGAGAATCAAAATTTGATCTTTGAGACTCGGATCAACCGAAATCGTCACAGCCACAAGGTGAAACCCAAGGATAACCGGAAACCATGTCGGAATTAAGAGTGTCAGCATCGAAAACCCAAAAACAAATTGAAGACAACGAGTTGAAAAAACCAGCAAATCGAAGACAACATTCGAACTAGAAATGAAAATTAAGATCTGGTCTTTGTGACTTAGATCTACCGAAATCATCACAACCACAAGGTGAAACAAAACGACGGCCGGAAACCATGCAGGCGGCGGACTACTGAGGACACAAATCGAAGAAAACCTTCGAAAAAATGAGGAAATCGTCATAGCCACAACCATCAAAGAGCCGGCAACCATGGAGCGACGATGGCCATGGTGCGACGATAACCGATACCGCTGCACACCACCACTACCGCTGGTCCACACCACTTCGAGGGAGAGAGAGAGAGAGAGACTCGCAGGGCGAGAGAGGGAGATAGAGTTGCAAGGGACACAGAGAGATAAAGTCTCAAGGGGTATGAAAGGAAATCCAGATTGAACAGTGCCAGTATTGCACCAATTTGGTGCGATTAGAAAATAAGGTGGAATAGTAGAAAACAAGAAAATATGGCACTGTTTAGCCAGTGCCATGATAAATAATCTGCGGCCCGTCGGGCCGAGAAAAAAATTAAATGGGCTACCAAACGCCCATATAATATTGTTGGACCATGATTAGTTATCTAATCATGCCCTTATGTACGAAATAGTGCCTTAAAAGTTTTAGTAAGTATGGTGATCTCTCAACTTCTATTTTGCACCTTTAAATTTATCAATGGTTAAGCATAAATTAAAAAATCTGAAACTTTTAATATTTTTGTATATTAAACACAACTTTACAAATGTTACTATAATGTCTCAGTCTCTCAAATTTATTGCAAATTCATCCCTCATATTCCTATATTGGTTGCAACATTGAAATATGAAATTGATTGAGAAATTTTTAAGATCATTGTGTTAGTTTTAGGATAAGTATGACATGTGTATGGGTTAAGGGAATACACATGCATAAAAAAATTATTCTTCAAAACAAACTGATTCTGAAACAAAAACGCATTCTACGTCCCGTTGTCATGAGAGTTAGCTTGTGGAACCTAAAGGCAATCAGTGCTCGAACAATATTTGAGAATAATTGGAAATCAACATAATAGTTTTACGTATTTTAAAAATTAACTATTAAAATAGTTGATTTACAAAAATACTGAAAGATTATAATTTAATTTGTAATGTACCATTTCTCAAATATTTAGGTTGTCGAATTGTTTATTACTAACCGTTAGCAAATATTGACATAGCACAAATGATGCACGAGGAGTGTGAGAAAGATGAGTATGAATCCAGCTAGCAGAAGGTAGCAGATTGCGTGGCGCTATGGGAGGTGTATCACGCAGCGAGGCCGACCCTTTAGCTGAATACTAAGCTTGGCATGTTTTATGGTTCATGGTCGTGGCAGTGCATGGAATTATGTGGAGCTTGGAATATCTGAAGAAGGGGACGATCCAGAGAAGCTTAACCACATACTTGAGGTTGTTACAGAAAACTGTTGGAATTTAGTGAGTGTAAATGAGGCTTTTGGCATTTCATTTGTTAGAGGCTTAATGTTGGCGACCTTTGGCCTTTGGTTTTGTAGAGTTTAATGGCTACCATTATGACTAACCTTTTCACAGGCATTTGAGTGCCTATGTAAGGTCACTCTTGGATTAGGAGAAAAACACACCAACACAAAGCTTCTCTTCACTCATTCTCATTTGCATTCCTAGTGGTTTTTAGGAGGATAAAGTTTAGTTCTCAAATTCCATCAGGTTCGTTGTAGCTACTTGATTTTTGGTGCTAATATCGAGTAGACAAAAGTCGTTTTAACTTTGGGGACAAAACGTCATTCCGTATGCACTAGCCGGGGCGTATCTCGTCTTGCGGATAGAGGTCCACCTCGACTCAACTTATAGAGTTTATTTTATTTATTTCGTTTGAAGTTATTATTGTAACTTCTTATTACTATTTCTCTTTTAGTTCCAAATTGTAATACAAAGTAAGTGTTATCTTGTATCTATTTTCTAACAATTGCAAGACAAGATACCTATTTACTTTATAGAGGAACTTTTTGACAAATACTTTTATTGGAGTATGTCAACTCCTGCCGGAACCAATTCAAGTGGTGCTAACACCTTCAATACGTTGGTGGCCTCTCTTTCATCCTCTAGGTTGCTTCCTCAAGCACAAAAACCCAAGAAATTTGGAGGTGTTGACTTCAAACATTGGCAACAAAAGATGTTGTTTTACCTAAGTACGTTAGGTGTTGCCAATTTTTTGAACGAAGATGAACCTAACGTTCCTGAAGAAGAAACGGGCATTCAAGTTCGTGCTGCCTATGACGTGTGGTGTCAATGTGATTTCTTGTGCAAGAACTATGTACTAAACGGTTTAGAGGACAACTTATAATCTGTTTACGCTACTGTTAAGACCTCCAAGGAGTTGTGGGAGACACTTGACAAGAAATACCGCATTGAAGATGATGGAACAAAGAAGTTTGTATTTACCAAGTTCTTGGACTACAAAATGGTCGATTCTCGATCTATAATTGACCAAGTGCGGGAGTCACAAACATTAACGAAAGAAGATGACTCTTGAATATCTTATTGTCAAACTCACGATTGAAGAAGACAATAGAAAACAAGATCCAAAGTCAAGGAACATGGTCGATTCCAAGGCCAAATTGATGGAGAATGGAGGTCCTTTCAACAAGCGTGCCCGCCCGAGTTTCAAAACAAGGCAAAGGAAAGATAGTCAACCGAAAATTTGATGGTGACTGTTACAATTGTGGTAAATCGGGCCACATGGCAGAGACTGCAAGAAGCCCAAGAAGAAAAAGCCCAGGTCAGGGGCTCATGTTGTTGAGAAGGACTTCGACAAATGGGACGACGATGACTTGGCAGCTATGGCTTCTGAAGTAAACCATGCTGATAGTTCAAAGTCTTGGTTCATTTTTACGGGAGCTACCGTTCATGTGTGCTCGAACCAAAATATATTTCATCATACAAGGAAGTTGAGGGGAGAAAACTCCACATAGGTAACGAAGCTTCCTCTAATGTTGCTGGTGTGGGAGATGTTGTGCTCAAGATTATTTAGGTCAAGAGCTTTTATTGAAGGATGTGTTGCATGTCCCAGACATCCGCAAAAACTTGGTTTCAGGTTCTATCCTTGTTAGTTGTAGTTTCAAATTTGTGTTTAGTCTGAAAAGTTTATTCTATCCAAATTTGGGAAGTTCCTTGGAAGATGTTATCTTTCATATGAACTTTTCAAACTTAATTTAATGGCAATTCGTCGTGTACCGAAACAAGTTAATAATGAAAATGATTCATCTTCTTCTTACTTGCTTGAGTGCTCTAATTTATGGCATTGTAGATTAGGACATGTTAATCTAAATGCGATAAAAATATTAGTAAATTTAGATTTACTAAAAGTTAATGAATTTAACTTACAAAACAAGCATGAAGTTTGTGACTTAATTCACACTGATGTGTGTAACCTACAATTCGTGCAAACTAGAGGTGGTAAAAACTACTTCATTACTTTTATTGATGACTACATAAGATATTGTTATCTTTATCTCTTGAGATGAAGAGACAAGGCTATTGAAGCTTTTAAGAACTTCAAATATGATGTTGTGAATCAACATAGTAGAAAATCAAGATTATTCGTAGTGATAGAGGAGGATAATATGTGGCTCCATGATCAGGCCAGTTACGACCATTAATTCCGGTTAAAAGATGAGAAAACTTTGATATAATATGCACAAAAGGTACGAGCTTGGCGCAGGAAAGCAGGGAATGTTGAGAATGAAGCTGAGGTTAAGCAAGGGTGGTGGTAGCTGAAGTATGGAAAACAGTAAGCAAGAAGGCCATTACGCTAGCCAGGCGACATGTCAGTGGAAGGCAGAATCAAAGGGAAAACACTTAGAGAAGATCACATTTGAGGATACGAGCCTCAGACACATAATAAGGATCATGGTGGGTGGTGTAAATTGAGGTGAGGTCACATGTGTGATTTCCGGCGTGTTTTCGGCGGTCACCGCCCTCTTCTTTCCTCTCGGGGATGCCATAAGAATTGAGTTGGGATATTTTTAGGGTTTTTAAAGAGAGAGGTTTTGTTATTTTTTGGCTTTTGAGATTCAAAAGTAGAGTGTTTAGAATATGAAGTGTTTTGAAAAGAGACGAGAGAGGGGGTTTTATCTTGACTTTGGGAGACTAGTCGAATACGTGCCTGGTTCAAGCAAGATTCATCAGCCCCTTTGCGTAAGGATTTGGGCCTATCTTGTACTTGGCAACCCTAGCTTTCGAATTTGAAATTCCTTCCTCTGGGTGCTGTTGATTTTAGCAACCATTTCATTTCTTTTCTGTTTGTGCTTGCGAATCATTTCCTGACAACTCAGGATTTCCTCCCAACCTCTTCTTTGCATGGGATCTCACCGAATCTCTTCTCTATTTTCCCAACATGCTCTAACCCTATTTTTCAAATGTATTCAAAATTCCCGTTCCCTTCTATTCTCATGGTGTCCGTGTCACCATCCACTTCTGCTCATCTACAAAGAATTTTTTTTATTCAGTTTTAGGGAAATTAGATGAAGATACAATTAAAGAAAATAACACTATCTACAAAAGATTTCTTTGGCATCTTAATATTGCCTCTTCGCTTTAGTGCATGTTTGCAATCAAGCAGTTTCCAGATACTGAAGTTCCCTTTGTCTCAGTTCTGCAAGAAGGGCGTGTACAAATGATATTCATCCACTCTACACGCTTACTTTGTCCCAAATAAGGGCTCCAAGCTATGACCATTAACTATAAAAGGGACTCTAATTAGCTGCCACTCCCTAAATTTCAATTGCTCCATTCGGCTTGATTTCTTTAACAATGTAGGGCCCTTTTCACTTTGACTCTAGCTTCTCTGGCATCAATATGAATCTGGACTGAAATAAGAGCACATTCTGCTCTACTTGAAACTCTTTCCTCAGGATGTTTTTGTCACGCTACATTTTTATCTTTTCCTTGTACCACATGGCTGTATCATACACATCTAGGCGTAACTCTTCTAACTCTTTGAGTTGAAACTTTTGATGCGCCTCACACTTGCTTGATTGCGCGTTCAACTGCCAATAAGCTCTATACTCCAATTCCACTGGCAGGTGGCACATCATGCCGAAAACCAACCTATAAGGCGACATCCCAATTGGTATTTTATAAGCAGTTCGATACGCCCATAATGCATCACCAACCTTAGTGCTCCACTCATTTCTCGTTATATTCACAGTTTTTTCCAATATGTGCTTGATTTCCTTGTTGGATAATTCTGCTTGCCCGTTGGCTTGGGGGTGGTATGGACTACTTAATATGTGGTGCACTCCATATTTCTTCATTAAGTTCTCAACTATTCGGTTGCAGAAGTGTGTTCCTCGATCACTGATTTTAGCTCTTGGGATCCCATACCGGCTAAATATGACCAATTTCAAGAACATACACTACAAGAAAAACGCTCATACACTACACTACATAGACTACGGTTTTTTTTAAAAACCGTAGTCTTTTGTTATAG
>JAYDZE010015741.1:0-10125 GCA_034509125.1 Monilaria moniliformis
TCCTTGTCATAAACTTAAGGAGAAAATGTGCTAATGTATTATAATTTTCAATATTCAAGCATAAACTATAAATCTGGATGGAGAGGGACAAATAGAGCATAAATTTGTAAATTGTAATTAGAAGAATTAGAAGACAGAAAATATAAAATTAGAGCGATATGACTTATTAATCGGTTAGTTACCGGTTATCGGTTATAGCCGGTAACCGACCGATTATAACCGATAACCGGTTTTTCTTAAATTCGCGCACCGGAACCGATAACCGGCCGGTTCCGGTTAACCGAAAACCGGCCGGTTCCGGTTCGGTTATCGATTAACCCGATAACCGATAACCGGTTAAGCACCCCTAGAATATTGTAGGAGTCGTGGGAGTTGCAAGCCCTCATCTACAAACAGAAGATCTGCAATTAATGGTAAGATTCGAATTCTTGGATGTCATGATCTAGGATTTCGAATTAATTAATTGTCTCTAGGCAGATTTAACTGAATTTCATAATCTCTAAATGAGTCCAACTAGCAACCCACAAATGAATAATTTTCGGCCCACTCTCCCCTGTTGACATAATTCAAATATTTTATATATTTTCCAATTACGTTAATCTTCAATCTAACGAAATGATTAATTAGAATGAGACACATATTTTACTAATTCAAAACAAGACACTAAATATTATTTAACCTTCCAAATTTTCCCATTCTAATTTAATTTCAATAATCATATAAATTTTAGTTATTAAAAATTCCTGAGTTTTTTAGATTCATATTATTTCTATTTTTTTATTTTTCAGGGCGTTACAGTCCTTGACAACATCGATTTAGACATCGAGATGGGCGGCACCACAATGCCATATCTTGAATGCGGCCATCCAAGCTAGGCATTTCGATTTTACTAGGCTGTAGTTTAACAATCAGCACAACTCGGCTTTGACGGTGTTCTAGCAAAGTGGAACTAGTGGGAGATGGTCCCCGACGGCTAGGTATTCATGGGTCTGGTCCTACATATGGAGTTGCCTAGTAAAATCTGGCACCACTGTCTGGAAGGAGGACGACAACAAAAAGAAGAAGAAGTGATGGGCAACAAAAGAGAGAGAAAGAGAAGTGAGGGGCAACAAAAGAGAGAGAAATAAGAAAAATATATAGATACAGAGATGTGGATGGTGAATTGTTTTTTTTTAATTTTTTTTTAATTTTAACTACCACATCATTTAATGTTGTCACGTGGATATGCCACGTCCAAACCTGGCGTTAGTCAAATTTTATGTCCCGAATATTTTTACGGAACATAAAGACGACACTTTAGATACGATATGTATGAATTTGTTAAAGTCATTAGCTAGACACTTTTTTTTGAAAAACACATTTCATATAAATACATGTCGTGAGAGAGAATTGATATATCACATATCATATTAGCATTTTCTTTAATTATGTTTAGTTTCGTGTACACTACACTATATGATGGGTGAAATTGATATATCGCCCATTTGATATAGTGTTCAACTTTTCTTTTCTTTTTTTTTAAAAAAAAATCCCCAGTGATAAAAATATAACTTTTTTAGCCATTTTGGATCAATAAGACAAATATAACCTTCATGGGTCACACCAACAATAATATATATATTATAACTTATTCGAAAGAATTACTTTAAGCTAATAATATTTTTTTTAACTTTACCAAAAGTGGTGAAACATTGGTCCCCACCACAAAATCTGTATCTCATTCTCTCGTCGATCTCTCTCTTCGACATGGCACACACAATCACCGACGCACATGAAAAATTCTTCATCATGTTGAAGCAACCATTAGCGAGCCCATAATCAGATCCAGAGTACTCGGCGTCGAAGTAGATGTCGACATCGCATAAATCCCGTCGGAATCGTCCGTCGGCAACTGAAATTGCAAAAATCCATTCTTCGGCTAGAACCCTTTAAAGTTATGTTTAAATCACAACTTGTAGTAGTACAAAAGCTAAGTATTTGATAATTGCCTGACAATTGTTGATTTTCTGGTAATTTTAAAGTCTAGTACATGACATTTTACTATTGTGCACGAACTTTTTGCGCAAGTTCTTCAGGGCACGGTAGTGGACACAAAAGATAGGACACAATTACTATATAATGGACACGAAACACGATACCTTACATCTGAGAATTCCTAATTACTCCAGCATGAATACAATAAACACAGAGTACACGAAAATAAATTTAAAAAAATTAAGAGGACACGGTAGCATTTAGACACTGTAGTGGACATAGTAGGGTTCTTAGAGATACGGTAAGTTTTTTTCACATTTTTTTGTCTAGGGTTCTTTCATGCACAAAATACTTGGTCAAGGGTTATATCGTGCACAGCTCGTATACGTTTTCGTACATTGTTCAAATCTTTAATGTTGTTGTATGTTTTTGCACGTTATATGATCTAACTCTAACCATATTTGTTTTATTGCAACCTCGTTTTACATGGATGAGACCCCGTATGCAAAGCTATAACGGACGCATTCGATATTTTTTTTTGGCAGAGTTCACATATCGTTTAGAGAAGTGAGACTATTTAGATAGGTCCAGAGTTTGTTGTTTTGGCCATTTATTGGTCCTTAGGCGAGGGGGAGCGCGAAGAACACGCCACACCAGCTGATGTCTAAGGAGCTTTTCGACTCGAGCTTATCTACGCATGTGCTTATCTAAACCAACAGTTCTTTGGTCAATCTCTAATCTGAAATTGGGGTCGCATTGGATTAGAGAAGTATCAAAGGGTTTTATCTAGAAGGATATGGTCTTTATGTGGAGATTTAGAGTTATGATATATTTTCACACTTTTGTGAACTTGTAATGTTAAACATGTTTTTTTGGTGTTTGCATATGTTA
This sequence comes from Monilaria moniliformis, assembly GCA_034509125.1. Lineage (NCBI taxonomy): Eukaryota > Viridiplantae > Streptophyta > Magnoliopsida > Caryophyllales > Aizoaceae > Monilaria > Monilaria moniliformis. The sequence continues at coordinate 2,866 of JAYDZE010015741.1, forward strand.
ATTGGTTTTGTTTTCAATGATTTTTCATATTTGGTTTGTTTTGATTATGTTTAAGTTGGTTAATATTCATATACATGGTGTAAATATAGTGCAATCTGCCTCTATACTTGATGACACAGTGACACGATATTGTGCATGGTGACACGGTGTTACAGTGATATGGTGGCATGATGACTGTTGACACAGTATCGTGTTCTTAAAACAATTCATTTTTATCAATTATTCCATGTATTGATTTTATGAGCAAGTGGAGCTTTTTATTGGTAATTATAATCCATATGTTTGGAATATGAGTACTAATTCATATTATTCAAACATAAAATGAATAATGTAGTACCTTGAAATAAGTAGGTCATTCTTACAAGTATTCGTAATTCTACGTAGTGTTGATGATTGGAACATATTCATTGAGTGATAATCAATTTCTTTGTTATTTAATATAAGAATGATACAAAATGATAATATATATCGTCTTATATTCACGACTACATTGATTTTTATGCTCAAATACATCGAAATATTAGCGTTTTTACTAGGGTACATGTTGTTGTAGGGTACACAAAAGAACCATGTCGATGTATAATCGTACACTGCAAAGCCATCTGCAAATAAAGAATACAAAATAGTTTACAATAAACATAAATTCCACGACATGCACATGACACGAAACATAGAACACAACTAGATACCGTTAGTCACAAATGGACACGCTTGGACATGGTGGCGTGCGCTTAAGAATGCGTGGTGTGAACTACTATGCTTCCCTAAATTCTAAAATTAACCATGCCCTAAAATTAACCACTCTTTTGATCGCGTGCCCTAATTATTTATTGGTAATTGAGATATTAATCCAATCTAAGCAATGCTAAATGTTAATATACTATTCCAGAAATTATAAATCACCAATATAGCATGCTTGGATTAAGAGTAGCTACCGTGTCCAACTGTATCCTGAACATGCATTACTTTTCAAGAATTCGCATACCTTAACTACCATTATTCAGAATCTATAAATTTTGGTGTGTTTCCCTTCAATTTCTTCAAACGTGTCTCGTGGCGGAAATTTGAAGTGATGTTTTTGTTGTGCAATTTTTTTTTTTAATGTTTATTTGATATTTTACTGTGTCAATTGTTGTTTTGCATTCAATATTATTTAACTAGGCCTTTTATATTTGAAGATGAAAGTACACAAAATTAAATGACATTATTGAATTGATAGTTTAGAATTGTGAAGGTATTAATGGATGTCTGATTGTTTAGAGTTTTAGACGTATTAATATCTGTCTGTATAATAGCCGAAAAATTAAAAAAGAACTTAGAAAAATAAAAAAGAAACACGAGTTCACTTGTGAAAGAAAAGAAAAGAAGTAGAATAAGAAGACATTTTTTTCTTCATCGAAAAGTCAAAGGAAATAGTCTTTTACACCCTTGAATAGGTAGATAATTTATACTTTTCTGAAAGTAAACACTAAACTTATACTCTTTATGATTTAGGCTACTCTTGACTATTTCTACATTTATGATTATTACTATCAAATTTATAAATTGCATAAAAGCTAAAATATGATTTCTTCTTCTCTTTTTTAATTTCAAAGAGATTAAAAAAGTTAATGAATTATATTTTGATATTTTTTATATCATTTGTGGCATTATCTTGGTCATACAATGTAAGAAACACATATACTCTATTAGATGGCATTCAAAATTTTGTATTGAAAACTGTTGGAAGAACTTAAATGAAATATAACCTCTAAATGTAGGACCCAAAATTTTTATTTTTATTTTTGATTTATTCTTTTATGTGTATACATAGAAGGAAATGTCAATATATTTATATCGATAATATATGTAGCGTAATATACATATACTCGTCAAAAGTAAAAAGGTCTTAGGCCAAGAAACATTTGTATTGGGCCAGCGTATTTGATAGAAAATATTATTTAATTTATTTAAGCCCAATCCGAAAAATTACACCGTAGCAGAAATAGCCCATAACATTTGTATTGGGCCGGCTCCGATGGCAGTTTCTCCGGTAACAATAATTATTTCAACAATTATCCTTACATTTTTATGTAATTATATTTGAATCCCAGTTTAAAGATCATTTTCAACTATTTTTCTCGCAAACGAAGAGAATTTCGTAGAGCGTAAACACCAATTTCCTTGAATGGTCTGTTTCAATGCTTCTCTCTTTCTCTTTTCTACACGACCCATTTGAAAAAAAAGAAACATTTTTCCAAATTAATTGTTCGGTTTCTTTTTTCTAGTTTTTTGTTTAGGATTTGATGTGAAAAAGGCTAAGAAGAGATTTCTTTATTTAATCTTACTGGTGTGATATTCTTGAACAATATTTTGAGTGAGAAAATAGTAGTGTGAAATTAAGAAGAAAAAAAAAATTCCGGGAGCTTGAGATTGTCTTGTGAAAGAGCCAAGAATTTGATTATTTGTGTCGTTGCCTGCCAAACTGCGAATTAGTGTTTGTACCTTCATTACATTGCGACGCTTTCAGCATAATCTGTTGCTGGATTATGTGACAATTTCAAATTTTGTGGAAAAATTTGTTTGATTATAACTGCTTTGTTGTTGGTGGGAATGATCCTAGAGCTTATTTTAGTTTTATCGGCTCGTGTTCAGGAATTGCTGGCACATTTGCATTTGCTGAATGGTTGGTGGAGCACAGGTTTTTTTTTTTTTTGTTTCTTAAAATATAAAGATAAAAGTTCCTAAAATAGAAACATTTTTTTATAAATTAAGCAAATGGGTAAGACACATAGACTTTACGCGTCTTCTTCCGCCCAAAAACGACAACGTAAAAGCATGCGCTGAAGACGCATACGTTTCATGCGTCTCCAAGCCAAACAACGCCGTTTCGTTAAAACGACTAGAAGACGCATGAGAGAGCATCTCTAGCCTTGATATAAACAGAAACCGGGCCAGAAGGCAAAACACACACGAAAACAAAACAATTTCTCCAAATTCGTTGCCCTTTTGCCCAATTTTTCGCATTCTTTCGACAATTTTTGCTGAACACCATCCAAATGTATTTAATTATACTGTTATTGTTATATTATGGTTTGATTTTGATATTTTTTATGATTTTTTGTATAGTTAGGGTTTAATTAATTTAGGGTGAAATTTTGATATGTTTAGGTATTTTTGATTGATTTTGAATAATTAGATTGATAGATACCTTGTGTTATATGTAGAAACAACAATTTCGTTTGAAATTGAGATATTAGATGGTATATAATAGTGTATAACTTATTAGATATTGTTGTGTAGTAGATGATATATTATGTGTTTGATAAAATGACTAAAATGATTGACTATGTAGAGATGACAAATTAGTGTATGTTAGTTTAGAAATTGTCTATTGTTTATGGGAAATTGCCTATTGTTGTCAAAAAATTGTCTATTTTTGTTGGACAATTGCCAATTATTTTTGGGAAATTGCCTATTGTTGTTGGGAAATTGTCTATTGTTGTTGGAAAATTGCTTATTGTTGGAAATTGCTTATTGTTGTTGGAAAAATTGCCTATCTTTGTTGAGAAATTGCCTATTGTTGTTGAGATTATTTTTTTCAAAAAAATGGATTGATATTCTTATTATGGTTGAGAAATTTGGCTATTATTGTTGGTAATTTTGGATTATTTGTATGATATATTTAGTTCAAATTTTTGACATCGTGTTTGTTCACTTTATTTATTAGGAATTTTGTAATGGCGAGCTCAGCACAATCAAGTGTTCAATTGTTCTGCGGCGTAGATGATCATTCAGTGCCATTTATAAAGCGAGATCACGTTTCGAGAAGTATTTGGGCAAACCAAGATCGGAAGCCTTTGCAAGTCTGCAGATATGAGAGCGAGTTATGGGATTGTAAACCCATTCATCAACAAATTGTCGAGTTTATACATGAGTTTGGATTCGGTGGTCTTTGGCTTATGGAAAGCCAAAAGACATCGATCATCACTTGATTACCGCTTTGGTTGAGCGGTGGCGACTAGAGACTCATTCATCTCATCTTTCTATTGGTGAGGCGACTGTTACATTAGAAGATGCGGAGGTACTTTGGGGTCTTAGAGCTGATGACTTTCTCTTGACTGGGGTGGACTTGAGCTTAAAGATCAAAAGATGGATGCAAGAGTGACAACGCTTATTGGGCTTTACCCCTCGTGACACTGAAATGAAAAAAGGTCGGTCTTTCTGTAGCGGCACTGGCTGCTAAGATGAGTGAGCCTCCAACAAATGACCTTGATAACGAGGTTTATCTCCAACGGGCACGCATGTATGTGCTCGTTTTATTGGGTGGTTGATATTTTCCAATGACACCGATTGCAAAGTGCCATTGATATAATTAGACATTATTAGAAGATGTTGATGTGGCTTCCTAGTATAGTTGGAGCAGCGCAGTACTGGCCGCGCTCTATCATAATCTATCCGAAGCAGCCTGTAACCACAAGAAGATATTGGTGGCCCCCTAGTTCTTCTACAGCTTTGCGCCTGGGAACGAGTTCCAATTCTGCAACCTGAGTTTCTATATCCTCCTATTCATACCGACTATACTCCTGGTGTATGCATGTAAGTAGATTACTTGTTCTTTTTTGTTTATGTATCATATCTTGTAACAATTGTGACTGATTTCTTTTGTATTGTTAGGTGGAATGTCCTTATGCGATTGACAAAATCAACCAGACATTGCACTAAGCATTATCAGGAGCAATTGGCATGGCTGCAGCCTGAGCAGGTACATTTATATGTTTTTTTATAATTTATCGTTAAGTTAACTTATAATTTTGATTGACAAAAAATATATTTTTTCAGCTTATATGGTAACCTTATAGTGCGCGGCTTTTGCCGTATTTTTGCATTGATGGTGAGAGTTGTTGGAGGGCAGCCACATTCTTGATATGTTGGCATTATGTGGAGCCATATCAGCCGCATAGAGTTGTACGATAATTTGGATTCTCGCAGCTTATTCCTAAACTCGAGCATATGTGATTTATGACTAATTATATGAATGTGTCTCGTCGTGGTAAAGCAGGGAAAGATTGATGTGCCGAACATACCAAGTACATTGAATATTGGGATATGCGGCACCGGCTGGTGCAAGATGCAGTAGATGACCTATCTGGTCGAATGACACATGAATATATGAGGTGGTATAGGTCCATCACTGTTGTATACATCACTCAGCCAAGCGTACAATCGTAGTCTGGATTTCAAGAGTCTCTCGTCACAAAATTATGTGATAAGTTTTAATTTTGATTTGTATTTGAAAATGTATCTTGTGTATTTGAGTCTTTTGAATAACTTTGTATTATGCGGTGAGTCTCCCCCTTAAGTGTGTCTAATCAATAGCCAAAACTGGTTTGCATGTTTGAAATGCCAATAGAGTTGGCCCAAATGCCCAAAATACGTACTTGAAAATCTTGTTCATCACGGAGCTCAATCTCTCATCATGGAACCTCTCAACAACCTTACAAGGATTCTATTTTTGCAATTAAGACATATATTTGGGCAATTATCTAAATTAGCCTTCCCACCCGCCATATACAAGCTCAATTGTCTTCCTACGAGCATACCGGGATTTTTTATAGCTACATTCCACATGGTATTTGCCCTTCACATGTTTCTTGATTGTTGATGGCTTGTAATCAGCACCATATTCAATTTGATGCCGAACACATAAACCAATCATTGCTGACGTAAATTCATCGTGCCCCTTGAATTTCGATGACCAAGATAAGTGTGCCCATTAACCCATGTTCTTATTTCTCATTTTCCATCATACTTTTGCAATGTTGCTCAGACCTCCCAACTAAATTTCAGCCCAGTCTGACTAGCTCGACCTTGCAACCTATATGGAAATTTGAATACCGCATGCCATCTTTTAATTTGCTTTCCACAACCACGAACTGTCGCACAGCTTCCAAATGCCACAAAGTCATAACAGTTTTTGAATGTATCTTGCTATCAAACTTTGTGCCCAAGCCGATATGTGTGGGATTAGTTTCCTCCCAATACCATGTGTTTTTTGCATTAACATCAAAAATAGGTCCACTATACCCTCCAACTTCACTAGGTACAGACTGATAATACTCTGACCCCGTATGCACATACCGTGGAACTGATTGTTCCCCATACACTGTCGGAACATATGATTTGGCTACAACAATTAACTCATCATCACAAGAATCTTCAACTGATTCATCACTAAAATGTTCAGAACTCTCTGAATCTCTGCCCACGAAGGACAACGATCTATGCTGTCACTATCATTTGCCTTATTCTCCGAAATATATGTATTGTCTTCACCAACAGAATTGTAGCTCAAATTTATACCTCTAACATTTAATTCATGATTCATCCCTAAATTCTCTTGCTCTGGATATTCGTCCCACCTAGACGTCCATGCTTCACAAATAGTGGTTGCCTGAAATTCTTGTTGAGTAACCGTTGCAAACTCAATCATCAGTTCAACTTGACCTGTTTCAACACCATCACTGAACATATATTGCATGTATTCTTCATCAAGTGGCATGCCTACATATGTGTATCTATTTCCCAAACATACAAGACGTCTCCATATTATTGAGAATTTCTACTGATGCATATCTACTCCTATCCTTTCACAAATCATCGTAACTAATTCATCATATGAAATACTCTCATTCAATACAATGCATGCTTTCGAATATGGTGGGTCACAAGAAATACCAATCCCGACAACTTGGATTATCTTATCACCCTGATATAACATCACATATAACAACATAATTTCTGCAATAAATCCATAATTAACATGTTTGTAAACAATGCATTTATCAAATGATGTATTGTTTGTTAAACCCTAAATATATAAAAATTCAACACAAATGTAAGAATTTAAGCATAAATCTAACAATAACAATAAAACTATATACCGTTGGATGATGTTCAACAAATTTTCCTAAAAATACGCTAGAAATCAAGATAGTTTGGAATGGGTAATTATGTGTTGTGCGTGTGTCAAGCGTCTGCTGCCCATAATATGTATAGAAGGTCTAAGACGCATGAGCAGGATGCATCTTCACTCAACGGTATCGTTTTCCCTTGACACACATGAAGGTCATGTTGGATTTGAATTCCTAAATCTCTATCATGATAAACCGAGATTATAAAAGATCTGAATGCGGAAGCGTAACTGAATCCATAGAAATCTTGATTTGATGTTACAGCCTTCCAAACGATCAGTTACCCCAATTGTAAACCCTATATCTT
>JAYDZE010015752.1:0-10125 GCA_034509125.1 Monilaria moniliformis
GTAATTTCTCTATGTGCTCGTAAAATGCTCGTTAAATGGTCGATATTTTTCGAGCACGAGGGTGCTCGGTAAATTGTGCTCGCTAATCGCCGCTTTTTTTGTAGTGGTGCTTGAAGAGAGGGGGAAGTGTGTTCACATTCGGTATATTACTCGAAGAGCTAACCCTGGTATTACTATATTACTGCAAGAGTAAGTGATTCACCACATTTGTATTATATTAATAAGCCCACGAACTGAAGACACGTAAGTCTAATACAATTATCTCACTATAAGAAAATTGGTTACATGAATAGACAAATGTTTATGCACCCACATACATGCAAACATCATATATATATGCATATGTTAGAGTTAGGATCCCAAAATAAAATTTGGCCTGTAACCTCACTAGGGGCCAATACATGGCCTACCACAACCTAACTATACATATTGATTGCACATGGCAAACGTAGGAGTTTGTGAATTGAATTGAAATTGGTAGAAGTGGACATGCTCAAAAAACGCATCACGTTTGGAGTTCTAGTGCTTAGGGTTAATTAGGGACGTCCATGCTATTATTGAGGTTTGTGTACTAATTTCTTAAATATCAAGAAAATTAGTGTAAACGAACTAATGATGGCATTGAGACGATATTCATAGAAAAATTAGAAAATAAATAATTTAAACTCTATGATATGATTATAATTTTCTGGGACCAATTAAATTAACTAACTTATCTATACATTAAATCAGATTCTTTAATATTTATAATATGACTGCTTATTAAATTATAAATATGATTTTTGGTATTTACATACTTTTTTGTAGCCAAAATTGAAACTACGACTAAGAGATAGTTTCGTTTGCGAAAACTCTCAAACATTATCCTCAAAATTAATGTCGAAAAACACTTTGTCTCGATAGCAAGTGTGAGAATTAGACAAACCTTTAGAAATAGTGCCCTCTGGTCCCTAAACAACGACCATTTGGATAAACTCCCCACATGCCTTTTGTGGATCTTATTTGAGGCACTCGTGTTTTGTCTATTCAATGTATTTTGGTCCACCACATTTTCTTTTTTTTTTTCTTCTTTTTAATCATTAAAACTTCTCAATTACTCATAATGTTTGTTGAATTCCAAGCATTTATAGGAGTCAACAGTCATCTCCAATATCCAAATTCTTCTCGTTTTACCACTTCCTTATCCAATGTTTTTCTTTTTTTGTTTTCAATTTGAAGGTGAGAACGGTGAGAATTGAATCTAATTAAACCTTTCTGTTACAAAAAAGAGATCATTTCTTTGGCGTTTCTAAAGAGACCAATGTTTTTCTATTATTATTTAATTCTATCTTACCACTTTGATGTATAATTCTTCCACCTCGACTAAATTACCTGTTTCTCTAAGTGTAATAAATCTTTTTCAACTTCGGAATACCCCCGAAAAAGTATATCTCATGTTTTGAACAACAACAAAAAAATCAGAACCTACTATGCGTCATGACTTACATTATCAACTTTATTTTACATTTTCTTTTCAGATAACTTTAACAAAAATAATTTTTCTGTAATTTATATAGAAAATGGCTTCAATTATAATAGTATGTAAAAACTAGTCACTATTACTAGTATACATTACAGTAGCCGAATAACAAAAACATAAATAAAAAAGAAGTGTTCGCGTATTCATGTGTAACGCTTAAAAATGAACAATTACACGAATATACACACAAATTTCATTTGTGTAATTTTGTAATTATCGCAACGACACCAACGTTAGCGAGTTTTATTTAATTAGTCTTATAGCATTTTCAAGAGGGGTAAATTTGTATGTTTTACATTTAAAAATTGGCTATATTTTGTATATTTTCATAATTGTAACTAATATTTATGTTTATAATAACTAAATTACTAGTTTCTATGATTACCTTCTTTATTGGATTGTAAAACACTGCCGATGTCAATACTATGTAATAAATGATATAAAGTATATATCCAACTAAAAATATTAATTAAAGAGCATTAGGAATATTATCCGAAGACTGTCCTTTTTTTATAGAATGAATGACCACTTTTAATACACGTATAAGTTTGGCTAAAAATCAAAGTAGTTAGCGTTGGGAATTAATTGGAACACCTTTCAATGCCAAAAATAAAGAAGCCAAGAACCAATAGTTGGGTACGTATTAAACAAAGTTAGTTAGAAAGATGTAATTAAATGGAGGTATTTTTCTTTTATTCAAATGAAAAATACCATGGAATTATCCGAAGAAAATGTTTGTGGTATCCATCATGCAAGAGAGGAATTGGTTTGGAGTGATAGGTTCATGCATGTAAACAAGGCAACATTCTTCTACAACACAAAGATTTAGGCCACACATACATTAATTTCACTGAATTTTAAAAATGGCATATGATCGAATTTCTATTATAATGCACTTGAGATAAGTATTCTACTTTTTCATTGCAATATTAATTCAAAGTTCAGTCATATATTAACCACTCTACCCCTAGACTAATACAACACACAAGTGTCCTACTTTTTGTTTTTGGTAATTGTAACATTAAATTTAAACGCGCAACGGTGGACTTGAACATGAGGCCTTTGATTTCAGACATTATACAGCTAGGCAACAAATGCACACAAGTGTCCTAATTTTTTTTTTGATCGGATAAACGGAAACTTGAAAGATCACGTCACAATGAATTTGAACCCGAGATCTTTGGCCTCAGACACTAGCAACTCTACCACATATTAGGCCAGTACATGCATAATACATGCATGCAATGACATGTTTTGGGATATGGCCGGAAAATTCTAATCCGAAAAAATCTAACTCGACTTATTTGAGTCAAAATTAGCCCGATCAACCTCTCTACCTCAATAAATATAGTCTAACAAACAAAAGTGCCATTTCGGCTTAATTAAAGTACTTATACTCGAGCTAATCGAGCTTGAGCCAACTTCAATCAATTAAAATACAATTCCAAATTTATTAGTACTAGTTTGATTCTTTGACATATTTAATTTTTGTTATTTATTGAGCTTGAGCTAGACGACTTTTGAAAAAAATGCTCCAATTCTTACATTCATTGAGTTGAACTATTATAGAGTTTGAGCAATCTGGAGTTAATAATTATATTGCGTTTACTTTAGTTTTCAATACCTTGTTGCAAAGGCCAGGCTATAATCTTTTATTTATTATCGTACCAAAGCTATTTTTTGTATTGATGTTAGTGTATTAGAATTTGTGTATAAAAATATAAATTTTTGCTAAATTTTGGTTTTGCACATGAATTAATTAGTCTTTATATATAATCTTTCAATTGTTCTGATTTTTTTCACCATGTCTATTAGTCTCCAAATTAGTGTTGAGATGGACACCTAAAATGTTTATATGACTTAAATAATTGTGTACTAAATGTTGTAGTTGGATGTCTACGTCATTTTAATTAGTCACGATAACATTAATTTGTCATTTTAGTTAGTTACGATGGCATTAATCGACAAGTTATTGTGTGAAAAATCAAAATAATTAAATGGTCGTGTATTTAAAGATAAAAATTTAATTTACATACATAACTAGAATTGAGCAAAAATTTATGTATCTAGGTATAAATATGGTAAAAATTTATGATTCTAAACATGATTGCCACATATTTTATCGCTATATAAAGTCAGTTAATTGGAAAATCATGTACGGCGGTCAGAGAGTGAATCTGCGGCAATATAGATGTACGAAACAAGTTTGTGCATAAATATGTCAAATCTTAATACTTAAATAATGGGAATATTTGAAATGCTCAAAATTAATGAGGAAAAGTCGTGCCGGTGTGGTGATAATGCAAAATATTGTGGACTCTGAATTAAATTATGAAAACATGTTTGTAAGAAGCTTCTCGTAAAAAAAATGTGAAAATCAAACAGAAGTAATTCATGTTTTTTTTCTTCTTTACAAAGCTAGCTTTTCTTTGGCGATTGACTTTATTTAAACTTTTAAGGATAATTTAGAAATTTATTATGTATATATTTTATATGAAATAATAATTCCTTTATATCTAAATTTTTGGAGAGATAAGGAGATATATAGATGTGTTTTTATAGTAACCATCCATTGTATGGATGGAGTTATAATTGAACACATCTACTCACAAGCTATTTGAGACTCGACTTGAAAAAATCTTGTTTGAAGCTTGACTTAATAGTACACGAGTCGAGCTCGAGCCTAATGGTGCTATGTTCATTGGGCTCTCGAACATGTTTGGATTTGTTTGTCCATGAACATGTACAAGAGCTTGTTAATCGAGCATGTTCGTGAACTTTCAATTGAGCCTTCAATGAAATCAGTACACGAGCCTCCAGTCGAACCTTCAATAAAATGTTCGATCGAGCTCGAATAATAGGTTCATCTAGAGCATATTTTGAATATTTTTTGAGCTTTTTAACGAGTTCGAGCTCAAATGCAATTTATACAAATATCAAACGAGTCGAGCTCGAGCTCAAGGTCAAATACGATATTATCGAGCATCACATGAGACGAGCGCGAACTGAGTTCGAGCTAGATAATTAGGTGTTGAGCCGAGCTCGAACAAGATGACATAAGCTCAAGTTGAGCTTAAGCCGAGCCTAAACACCCAAACATTTGAACAGGCCGAGAGCCAGCTAGCATTCGACTTGGATTGGCTTGTTTACAGCCCTAGGTATGGAAACTAAGAACCAATCTCGACTATTAATCTTCTTACGGTTTTTTAAAGGAAGCGTTATTGTAATATATGAAAATTATGATGTTTTATAGACTTTTTATATACTATTTTAGTGTATTAGGACATTGATTCTCTTCATGAGAATGTGAATAGTTGATATTGATTATTCCAATTTTATATGCATTGCATGTATCATTATATTTAAGTCCAATATTTATGTGTGCATCACATGTCTTATCTTGCTAGTACTTTTACAAATATTTTTTAGCACATTGAAAACAAAAACAGATATCAATTAATAAAGCTAATGACCATATATTATGTCACGATGCGGTTTCTAATTTAAACTATCATGTATGAAAGATTTTGTTAACTTTAAAATAAGGCACGAAATATGCAATCATATTAATTTGGTATCTCGTAAAACAACCAAATTTAGGGTTTAGCATTCGTACGTACATGTGTGGTTTGTCGTATATGAGGTTTTTATTACAATTAGTGCAATAAATATCAAGATTTACAGAAATCTTCCACGTGAAGATTAAAGCAAATATAATTAATCTATTGCACCTCTAAAGTATTTGTTCCTTCTAACTTACAATAGACAAAACTCAAGATATATATGATTAGGGGCGTAGCTAGAAAATTATTTCGAGAGAGACACAAATGTATATGGAAAATAATTTGAGAGTTTGAAGATGAAACATTTAGTGTGTGTATATATATATATATATAATGGCCGGGTGAGGGAGGATATTTGTCCCTCCTAATAAAAGACTGGCTCCTCCCCTACATATGGTGATAGAATATTACATATAGTAGGTGAATATATGTTTTGGGCTAAAATGGAATAAGTGTCAATTTTGGTCTCGTAAAAGAATATGAATAAATGATTCGGCGAGATTATTCCACGTAAGCTAAAACGATGTTTTTTGAACAATTTGGAAATCTGACTTTTTGACTAATTAGCTTTTACATACGGCCGAAACAACTCAGATGCTATATTTGCAAGAGAAAAAAATGGTAGTTTAAGATGAGACTGTACTTAATTACATATTGAATATACTCGTGCAAAAAATCAAGAAATAAAATAGAATTTCGCATGTTTGGTGTGTTTTTCATATAAACAAAGGTATAACAATTAGCTCAATGTATTTTGTGGACTATATATAATATCGACATATTTTATGTGGTTAAGTTTAACGCTCACTTTTCTATTCACATCGTATTTTTTAATTAGAGTTAGTGTCGAGTCTCCAAGTTTACTTTGATTATATTTGTCTATCTTGTTTGCTTTTTTAATATTAATTTTAAAAAAATTATATGTGCTACAATAACTTACCAATTCACAAAAGAAAGTTGCAGTTCCATTGAACCACCTTGATAAAGTTTATTTGATAAAGTTTATGCCAATCGTTAGTTTTGATGTGTATAAGTTGAATCTTTGGTCATATACATGAATCAATGTATCAATAAGATGAAGGCTTTTTTTTCACCATTATTAATTTTTTTAACAAATCATTTCCTCGACAAAATCTTTTTAAAGAAAACCGTGTAGGCACGAATATGTGGACTATTAAGGTGGGCATACGTAATTAAATTTTATTTATTATATACGATTTAGGTAGAAATATTTTTCATATGTCAAAACTAATTAATAGATTTTATATAATAATATAAGGGGGCCATCTTTTGCGGGACTTGCATGTGCCCCTAACATGGTAGGCCCCTTTGTTTATCAAAATATTTGAACTTTGTATTTTTATATTTTATTTTATTTTGTTTTGAGTGGAAAAATCTTAAATCTTTTGTTAAACAGAATCCTAATCACGATTATATGTATATCAATATGAATTAATCACCTAAATTGATTTGACGGATGACAATGAAATCATATTAATTTTTATTATTGATAATATTTTTTATAACAACGAAGATGTGGGCTCGACACGTCTGAGGAATCTGAGTCACCGTGATGGTTTTGAACTGGTTAAACTATAAAAAAATATATTTTAAGAATATTTTGTAAAGCGGTGGGATTAATGAACTGAATTTGGACTTTTATATGTCTAATTTCAATAAGCCGACCTGCAAAGTCACGACTGACGAAGATAGCAAAAAATTTGTAGTATTTATATTTTTTATTTTTTAGACAAGTATAGTCAAATTTATAGCCTATGTATTGTATCATATGAACATAAACCGACAACCTCTTTAAAGTCATTGTCACCAAGTTAATTTTGTGCCTCGTCTGGAATAATTAACACTTATCTGTCTACTACATATGAAATATATTTATCTATTTTTCAGATGTTCACATTAGGTAGCACTTAAATTACGGCTTAATTTACTTTAGTTTAAAAGGTTTCTTAATTAAGTAATTAAGATGTCACCAATGCAACTCACGTAACCCTCCAAAGAAAAAAATAAAAGCCAATGCTATTCACATATATATATATATATATATATATATACATATATATATTTATTAATTTATTTATGACTATTTTAAATGCAAGTTGTTCGAATATATACACAGTCTGTGCATAAAAAGTATTATAGATGCCACCAATTCATATTATCAAAAGGGATTTATTAAAACCGAAAGGATTAATGCATACAAATAAAATGGAATATCTATAAAAATAATGTTGGAATTTATGACTTCAATTGAAATTGTAACAAAATTATTTGTTAGTCAGACAATAGTCGGAATAAAAATCTAACAATTTGAAATAAAGTTTAATTTTCAATTAATAATGTATATCTTGTTATTGGTTATTTTAGCGTATGACGGTTGCATTCCAATTAAAAAAATTGGAAGTTATAGCGGAATTTTCTTTTGCTTTAATTTCATTGGATTTGCCAAGTTTTTGTAAAACAGGAAAATCCCGAAAGCTATAAATTTCAGAAACTAAAACTTAAAAATTAAAAGATGACAAAAAGGAATCCATTTTCTAGGAGGAACACTTGTACAGTGAGTCTCGTGACAGGAGTGAGAGTAATTAGAGCGCACGGTATAGATAGCGAATTTGCGCAAATTTTCACAATGTAGAAAAATATTAATAGTAATCTTTTCTTATTATTAGTAGATAATTGTGAAATTACAAGTAATAGTTGCATATAAAGGTATACTCTCTCTGGTAAATGAGTTATTTCGTGTTTTAATTATTTATTACTAATACATAATATACTAGACTAGGTATAGGAATTAGGAAAACATCTCATTCTATAAACGGATAATATTTTCAATGATATATATAAATATGTAATCTAATTTTGATGAGTAATATTGCCAACATATCCAGCTCACTACAAGCTATGAAGATCAAATAACTCAAGGAAAAGATACAAATGAAGTTGTATCTGAATGATCTAGTGGTAGAGTGAATATTTATATATCTAAAAGTTTTAAATTTGAATCTCATCAACGTCTTTATAGACTTCTTGTGTAATTTACAGGCTGTAGCACTTGATTTTTCAAGTGTGGTTAACATGATCTCCGATTGATTTATAAGTTATTGTATAAGAATGAGGATGAAAGTTTGATTTAACTATTCTGAAGCTATTGTATATTAACTGCGTTTAATTTACTTAGTATGTGGAAATGCAAGTGTAATTTATCTGTCTTTCCTGATTTGCAAGCTATTATATTGTATATAACCATAACTTTTTCTTAAATCAATTTTTTACATATATGTCATATCAAATTAATGTTCTTATCCGATGTTTAATTTAAGATGCACATTACATATTTTTTTATGAAATGAATAACATAATCCATATAAGAAAATAAAGAGCAATTATTTTGATGAAAATAAAAACACAACCACCGTATGCAAATTAGTTGTAATTTTAATCAAATTGATTTAATCTTAATTTTGTATATAATAAGCCATTAATCATTGAAGAAACTACAAATTACCATTGAAATCAATCTCAAATTGATTTGAGATTCATATTTTAATATAGTACATATTGTTATTTTGTAAATGAATAGAATTAAATATATAGAGCGAGGCACTTGGTAATTAGGGTCATCAATCTCAAAGAGAATTAATTGCGAGACCAAGTTGACACATGGTGCACCCCCACAAATTATGGCCCTAAAATCTCAGATGCTCATCGTTTTCCACAATTTAGTTCGCTGCCCTCTAGGATTGACTTTAACACCACATTTGACCCTTTTTAATTAATTAATTAATTAACTACTAATTTTTATTCTAGTAATTTTGGTAATTATGTACACAAATCAACCTAATCTAACATATAATATCTTCCCAGTTCATATTAACGATATTTGGGGACTCACAATGTCAATTGTCAATCAAAACATGCATAATTGCATGTGGGGCTGCGATTAGTCGCAACAACTAAACTACAAATTAACAGAATCAATTAATGTTATTGTAAAAAGGTTAGGTTTAATATTAATCCCATTTTTCGTATAGTTTAATATTAGTCCTATTATGGGAATATTTATATATATAATAATCACAAATTAATTTGGTGTAACTATGAATAATGTATGTAACAGCACTAATCAAGCTTGACTCTGGATGGATACACCATTTCTTCAACTCTCCGAATTTAAAAATAAAACTCTACCTAATTAATTGACAATATCTGAAAAGGTAATGGACCGATTATAATTTATATTATAAAACTATATTATATCTCACTAGTTATTTAAAAAAATTATCTAAACACCCCTTAATCAACGAGTTAATTACTTGAAGGGAACTTGACTTTTGCCATCTCAATTTCTTAATCAATATGGCTACAACACTTGCTGGTTTCATAAGTCTCAAATTATGGAGAGTCAAATGCTGCCAATATCCAAAATATATCTCCCATGCCGAGGAAGCGTAATATCTGGCAAATTTACTCAAAACGAATTAAATGTAACAACAAATTTTGTAATGTATGTGTATTCCCCCAAAAAAACAAATAATAAAAAATCCAATGAATAGACAGAAAATCGAGAGAAAAAAGAAAAAGAAGAACAGTTAGAAATGCATGTGGTTGTAGGGTCAATGAGATTAGCAGTTGGTAGTTCAAGTTGGAAAAATGCATGTGCACATTTCTTCCTAAATTTACATATATTGGATTTGATTCACTTCTTGTGGCTCTCAAACTTCATTCTCATTTTCTACATTATTATATACTCACCATTTCTCATATGCATTTCCTCTTTATAAATAAGGCCCTCTCACTCCTTATTCTGTACTAAGCTCTCCATCTTCCCTTCTCTCTCTCAAGAAAATATTAGTACATTTTGGTTTCTTCTCTCTATCTCAATGGAATCCCAACGCTCTCTTGCTTCTCTCCCTCTGCTAGTCCTCTCATTCGCCGCCTTTTGCTTACTCGGCGCTTACTCCGACTACGGCGGTTGGGACAGCGCCCACGCCACTTTCTACGGCGGCGGTGATGCTTCCGGCACCA
>JAYDZE010015763.1:0-10124 GCA_034509125.1 Monilaria moniliformis
ACAGAGATGTTGAGGACGAGTTTCTGAACTTTGATTTCCCTCATTGGGTTCGACAGCTTCTTCTCCGATGCCTGTTATCACGCATTTTCACAATCAATTAGACTATCGTAGATGCATATATAAATATAAATACACTATAGATACAAATACCGACAGCGGTTGGCGGAGTGCTTACCATGGCGGTGAGGTGGGGAGGCGCGGACACAGCGGCTGCTGAGAGGGTTTTAGGGATTATGAAATGGTGAAAAAAAAAACCCTAACTAAATATGATGTGGAGTCGTGGACTGTGAAGTTGGTTGGGGGTGTTTCCTAATTACTGCTAGTTTAGCCCTCTTTACAAATAAGAATGTCCAGAAATTTTACAAGTAAAATTAACATAATTTTTTTTAGGAAAATTGTCCATAAAATCATACAAATTATGTCATTTCTGGTTTGTCCTGTATCTTTCAAAATTTTAATAACAAATCACGAAATTTTAAAAATTCCCAATTGCTCCATTTGACTAAATTAAATCACAAAATTTTATAAATTCTCATTTGTCTCATTTGACAAAATTTTGGAGAATCGAAAATTGAGTTGGCAGACCAAAAAGTCTATGTAAAATGAACGTTTGATTAGCAAAACGACGTCGTATTGTGAGGCTTAAGACGATGAGAGACAACGAGAGTGGTTACACTTCTTGAATCGTCAATTAGCCGTCTCCGACGAGATTCTGTCAGATGGGACAATTGAGAATTTTTAAAATTTCGTGATTTAATTTGGTCAGATGGGACAATTAAGAATTTTTAAAACTTCGTAATTTGTCATTCAAATTTTGAAAGGTGTTGGACAAATCAAAATTGACCTATTCTTTATGATTTTACAGCCAATTATCTATTTTCTTTTCCTTGCAAATTTATTATTTAACTTAAACTTTTACTTTTTTTATTTGGTTTGGTTACGCTCTTCCATTTTGCAGTTTTTTGTTAATTAGATTTTTGTATTGTCATATTTATATAGCTTATCTTAATCAATGGGATAAGATATCTATTATTTGATATTTTTTCTTTTTCAACTCAATGTTTTTTCCC
This sequence comes from Monilaria moniliformis, assembly GCA_034509125.1. Lineage (NCBI taxonomy): Eukaryota > Viridiplantae > Streptophyta > Magnoliopsida > Caryophyllales > Aizoaceae > Monilaria > Monilaria moniliformis. The sequence continues at coordinate 1,071 of JAYDZE010015763.1, forward strand.
TTTTAGTTCTAATTTATGAAGACGGTAAAAGGAAAATTGAGTTCACCATGCCTTGTAAAGTTGTAATTAGGGGTGACAATGTGTTCTAACTATCTTATTACTACTTATATGATATAAGGACTGAAATTTACATCTTATAAGTCGTGTCGATTATACAAAATATTCTTCTTAAAAATGAATTCTGTTTAATTTATGTACTTGAAATACACATATATTACTAATGACGCCTAGTTTAAGTGGCAACACTGAATCACCCAAAGATTCTCCTTGATGAAAAGTTTTGAGTTCAAATCCTACTTGCATGTGGTGTATTTTTTTTTTTTTATGTTGATGTATTAATCTCATTCTCATGCGATGTAGTAATTTAATTATAACGATATAGAACACATGTAATTTCAAAAAAAGAAAAAAAGAAATACACATTGTAATGCACATTACAAACATGCAAGATCGAAATATTACATCATCAGTTCATAGCATTAACAATATTCTTGAATACTGTAATTTCAAAAAAAAAAACAACAATATTTGTATATACTAAACAACAGTGGGCCTGTACACATTCTTAAAACTAGCCCATTTATCAATGGTTAAAGAAACGGATGTGAATGAAGAGAGAGAGAGAGAGTGATTTGCACCTATTTGATTCATTTGTAGATTATGACACGACGCGACACGAGATGCATCACTAGCGTAACATAAAAATGGACACATTATGGAAACTACAATATGTACAATACATAAAGATAAAGCTAATCGTTAAACTACATAAAAAGTTTGATCAAGAAAATTCAAAATTTAGGTTACATTACAAAACATCAAGAATGGAATGCAATATGGAAACAGTTTATTCTCAAATTCTTCCACCCAAACTATGTCTCACGCCGTAGGAGATGGCATAGCAAGAGAGGTTGCGAAGTTACCTGCTCCGGATGGTCTGTGATGCTTCGCTAAGGGAACTAACGATTGCACGATGTCTGCCATCAGTGGCCTGTAATCAGCCTCTGGTTGCACACACATCGCAGCAATGGTCGCCACTTGAATCACCTCCTTCCTCGAATGCTGACCCTCTAATGCCGGATCCATAATCTCTCCGACCTTATCTCTATCTGTAAGGTGGGGCAACGCCTATGCACATATATAGAAAGAGAGAGCAGACTCAAATGGCGAGACAAAATGGCTTTAGCTAGTTTTAACGTAGAGCTGTCGAAGTGGTCGGGTCAGACATTTCGGGCCGGACAAAAATTTATAGAGCTCTTCTTTTCCTAGCTCAACCCAGCTCAAAAATACATTTGATGTGAAAAAAATTCTGGGCCAGGCTAGCCCAAAAAAAACCGGACCACATTGGCCCCTTGGCCCGGCTCAAATACTTTTCAAGTCAAAATTTATACACCCTAGCCCAGCCCAAAATCAGGCCCACTGGACTGGAATTGACAGCTCAAGTTTTAAGGTTGATGTAACAGAATGACTAGTTTAAACAAGAGAGTGAGTAGGAAACCAACCCAAGATACGAGAACGCCTTCACCGGGAGGCCTCTTCATATCCACAGGAACTCTGCCGGTCAGCAGCTCCAAGAGAACAACCCCGTAGCTGTAGACATCCGACTTTGTGGTCAAGTGCCCAGTTAAAGCATATCTGCAGGACCGTTGCATGAGAATTAGAAAACCATCTACATTTGAAGAGGGGAAAGTATTGATTTGTAATGCTTAAAACAATTAACGGAAGTGTTGGCTGCACGTACTCAGGTGCAACGTATCCCTGTGTGCCCAACACTCGCGTTGAAACATGTGCGCCAGCTTTCTCAGGCCCGTGTTTTGCCAGTCCGAAATCAGATACTTTGGCGTGGAAGTTTTTGTCGAGAAGGATGTTACTGCTTTTGAAGTCTCGATGGATTACCGGGGGGCTGACATGCTCGTGGAGGTACTCCAAACCTTTGGCAGCCTCTAAAGCTATCTGCAGTCGAGTTTCCCAATTTAGATTTGAAGGCATTGCTTTATTACCTAAGAGTTGCACCAAACAAAGCAGTTGCCATGAGAAAATCTCAAACACACTGTTTAAAATAGTATATTTCAGAGGACTCATTTCACCGGTTGATTTCATGCATAAAACTAGAGCACCTTCACAAATAAAATCCAATCAAGTTGGACAAACCAAAGTACTATTAAACCAATTAAGATAATTGAGAAAAGACAACTGAATGAATCGATATTCCTGAACACATAAAGAGCCATTCTGTTTCAGTACCAACCAGAGAGATCATAAAGTGTGAGATGAATCTGCAAATTCAGAAAATTGAAGGCCTATCTTAACCAAACTATTCATTAAAAGAAAAAGAAGAAGAAAAAAAAAAGGAAGAATTTTGTCATGTTCAAATGAATGAACAACAACCAACTTTGCCACTTGCTTGAATCATAATCTACTTCTTCACACAAGAACCCCAAAACCCTACAATATAAACAACTTCAGACTGGAAACTGGAAAAAAAAAAAAAAAAAAAAAAAGCTTACCACTGATGGGATACAAATGTTCCTGCAGTCCTCCATTGGCCATAAACTCATAAACGAGCAGTTTATTGTTGCTCTCAGAACAGAAGCCAATCAACGAAAGCAAATACGGAGAAGCTAGCCGTCCCAACAATTCTACCTGTCATTTAATTTTATTAGAAGGGAATGAAAACAAATCGACAGACACTCACAACTCCACTAGGAAATCTCAGCAAAAAAGATCCAACCTCTGCAGTAAATTCATCTTCACCCTGTTTTCCAGCTTGATCCATCAACTTGATTGCAACTTTCCTTCCATTTTGAAGAACTCCTCGATACACAAGCCCGAATGCACCTCGGCCAATCACATTAGACTTCCCAAATCCACCAGTGGCTGAATGCAGCTGCTTGAAAGTAAACACCTGAAGCCCTCTCTCTGTAGCAACTTGGATGTTGGCAAAGTTGCTAGCTTTCTCCTCATGGTAGATCGCTTCCAATTTCAATAGCACATACAGCAACAAAAAAATAAAAACACATAATCAGAAACAAACACACATAGAAAGAAAATCGATCAATTGGTATACTTATATGTGAACATAATAGCACTAGTCAACGCACTTTAGTTTACACCTTAGTACCTTACACCAAATTAGCAAATGATAATCATGAAGAGCTTAATTTTGGGACCAAGCTGTTTCTGTACTTTGGACTAATTGGGAAAAAAATTAATTTTCATCTACTACCTCAGTCCAAGCCCCACATTGTTCAGCTGTCCAAATAGTAAATTACTACCGACAGAAGGACCACATTGACAAAATTCAGGCTCTCATTTCTTCAACAGTGTATTCAAGAAAATTGTCTGAAATAACAAAAAAATGAAGATTTTCATCTGATCCAGCATGCCCACATTGTGAAAACAGCCAAGATTACATTTTTCTTATTCTTTTATTGTAGAAGAATCCTAGAGTGCTAGAGTTATACATGCTGAGAAATGATTCTACAGAAGCATACGAAACAAAACAAAACAAAACAAAACAAAAGGAAGGCTTTTGAAAAGGGTACTAACTTTGTTGTTGGATCTTGGCACGCTTGGAGAGTTGGTACCTCAAGTAGCAGTAGTAAGTTAAGGTTACAAGAACTGAAGCAACGGAGAGAGATGCAAAGACTAAGACTGCAGCCAATACAATGCCCTCCTTCTTCTTGTAATCTTCGTTCTCGCCTCCCATTGCCGTTACTACCAATAAATATAGTATTATAATGTATCTGAATAATTGAAGGATGAAGTGTAAATGGAGAAGCTCTGTGTGTGTGTGTGTGTGTGTGTGTGTGTGTGTGAGAGAGAGAGAGAGAGAGAGGGAAATGATAAGTGTGAAGTGACAAATGGGACACCAGTATCTCAATTGGAGGCAGGACTCTCTCTCTCTCTCCCCCCACCCCCGCGTCGCTCTCTCTCTCTCTCTCTCTCTCATTTATTTCCCTTTCTCAGGTTGTGTTTGTCTTCTTCCCATGGCGCGGAGACCAATGGTTGACAGATTCGTCATTTTTGTACCGCACATCCCTCCATTTCTTTTATTTTCATCCACGTCCCTCGTGTTCGTGTACAGGTGTTTTTCCTTTCTGTTCGCTATTTAGGGAACTTGGTTTTAAGGTAATAAATTAGAAATATTGAAAAGTAATTATCTTTGATGATCCTCGCAAATAGGTTCCGATTTTGGATTTGCACAAATATTCCACTTTCATTAACTAATTTTTCCTATTTAGGGAACTAAAATAAGCATAGACTTCACTACGTATACAGAATGATATCTAAAAATGAAATGGAAAAGTAAAAGAATACTTTTATATGAATTCTTAAACACACATCCTACAACTTTTGAGTTCTAGGATTATATTCTAAACAAGAAATTCAAGATAAAATCTCAAGAAACTAAATCTATCAAGTTGGAAATCTATTACATAGGCAGTTGGTCTAATGGCAAGGAGGAAACCCTGTTTGTCTGTTTACATTACACTTGTAGTAACATTTTTCACTTTTTACAATAGTTGCTGCGATTTGTGCTACAAAATGAAATTAAAATGAAATAGAAAAGCAGGCTTTTCACTATAAATCTGCATTTCCCAGAGCAAAATTGATTGTACAAGTTGCCTTTAGATATGAGAATAGTCACCAAAAAGTAATTCACGCATGTCATCTGGGGTAAGAAAAGTTGTTCCGCCCAGTAACACCTCAACTTCGGGCCTGCTGCTCCGCGCTATCGCCTCCTGCACTTCCCTCACCTTCACGGTGCAACGAGAAAAATAAGCATCGCATAGAAGAACATTGTAGCTTTCAATAGAACAAACAAAGTGCAGAGAGAAGGGTGCATAGGAAAGGTACAGAGTTGAAGAAAGCGAACCTCTACTGCATTTATGCCTCCAATTACAAAAACCAGGATAACGTTATGCTCCGAAAGACTAGGTTTAGCCTGCGAGATGCAACAGAAAAACTCAGTAAGAAAACTTTAGGAGTGACAGATAAGTTCGTGATATACCAATTAATACCTGTCCGAGGCCAAATCTTCCGAATCCACTTTTAAAAAGGCGTCCCACGGTAGATGAATGATACTCCATCCCAGGTATGTCATTGTGGTCTAAGACATTTGTGAGGATTTTATAGAGCAACCCCTTAGTTGAAGAAGGGTCATCATTGCGTCTGCTTTCCAGAGCAGACATCCCTTCCCTCAGTGCCGAGTTTCCTTTCATGCCGGACAATTTATGAAGAAACTTGAAAAGATTATCCACTCTGTCTCGAAGCTCTAGCTTTAGCTGCATGTCACTGTACCCTTCATCTTTGCTCGTGTCTTTATCAGCGTCATCATCGCCCCAACTATCCCACTGATCATCGTCAAGATCCAAACCATCCGAGTGGCCACTGGGATCTTCCTTCTTCTCATTAGATTTTGTTTTGGCTTCAAGATCTTCCAACAAACCTTGGAAAAGCTTTAGTCTCAATGCGGTGGGGTTCTCGAGAATGGCATCCACAATGGCTTCTTTCATGAAATGCTCCTCTTGCCATGTAAATGGACCACCGGAACCTGAGGTTGGAAAATTCTCACCGGCTAATATATACCCAATCACTGTCAGGAGCAATGCATCTTCGAGAGTGAATAAGCCCTGCGATTTACCCTTGTGCTTTTGCCCTTGAGTTGCCGCTAGAATAGTCTTATTTATGAGGTCGCTGATTTGAGCAGCAAGGCTTTGGCTCGTGTCCGCAGCATTCACATGTAAAATCTTCTCGGCACTACTGAATGCATCCCAACTAGCAGAGTGCGATTCATCTAACGCATGCACTGTGGCAGCAGCTAACTGAATAATCCCTTTGTTTTTTACCAACGAGGACTGCCTTTTGGCTAGTGATCTAAGCAGAGACTGCAACTCAGACTTAGAAGCTAAACCAGGACGTATTTTCAAATTAGGCGTTGTATTCTCCTGACGTAGACATTCTTGAAGCCATTTCTTGATCAGCATGGCCCCATCTTTCGTCCTCCTGTCAAGTATCGCTTCTAGGTACGGTGCACCACGGAAGTTATCAGTCGAGACAAACGTCCCACGTAGAAGTTTACTCTCATTAAGTTGAAAGCAACTTTCATCATTCAGATTTTTTCTGAACTTCATAAAGTCAGCACTCGGAGCATCTGATTTGAAAGTATTCCACCCATTCAAAAATGCTTCGATATTTTCCAATAGCTGAAATTTACTTTCTGTGTCTTCTTGAACAATATATTTCTCAAGTGGAATCTGTACAGCAAGATGAGCACGCTCAACTTTGAGGGGGCTGATTTTGAGTTGGCTTTGGGAACCTTTCAACTGGCTTAAGGATGACACTGGTTGCATACGAGGCAGAGACGAAAACATCCGATCCACAAGTGAGTCTCCATGACAACATGGAGTAAGAAGATCAAGAGTACGGTCGATGAGCAGTAGACCTGCTGATCTTTTACGCCGACCAACATCATAGAGACTAGACATATCAGTCATAAGCTTCCCTACATTTTTTGACAAATCACCCAGAGAATATATTTCAAGTTTCAGATCCATCTGCAAGTTTTAGATAGAAAAGATATAACATTATCAAAGAGACAAATTTAACATTCAGCATTAAAATAGTTGACAAAGGAACACTATCATTTAGATAATACTAACTACAAAATTTTAAGGTCATAATCTGGGTTCAACTGTAAATACAAAACTTCTATGGCACAGTAATCCTAATTGTATAGATTATTTTTAATGTAAGAGTAGATAAAGCCTTGAAATCCACATATGATTGTCAAATTACTTCTACGTAGGAATATAGCAAAGTAAATTCACTGAAAGACAAGTTGTTCGTATCGTAATGAATTTCATAATAAAAAATCAAGGTAAGGCAAAGCTTTATCACCTTTAAAGCCAAATGATAGAGAAATTGAGCTGTAAGATTTGCCCCAGGACTGACATCCTCAGCGTCAGCAAGTTTCCCTGTACTTAATGGAGGCAAACCAGAGCTTATCGAACTCTCATGCTCAGCAGATAAGCTAGCTTCAGCAGTAGATCCTTCTGAAGGTAAGACAAAGACTCTGGGTGACAAAGGACACAAAATCAGAGGAAAGTGGTGCACCGAGACCACCAATTTTTGTCCAACGTCTTCCGAGTAGCCACTGAAGTAATCCTCCCCTCGAAGTTTTGCATTTGACATTCCATAATCTCTGGCACTGTCATCATCAATCTCAGTTAGTTCCGACCACCCTTCCTCTTCAGATGCAGTACCTTCCTTAAGCCCACTGTCACCGGCGACAGTGCGAGGTCTTTCTTGTTTCTTAACAAGCTCCTCATAATCTTGGTTGAGTAGAATTTCATATTCACGAAAAGCATCTGGGCCAAGAGGAGAATCAGGATATGCTGAGTGAGCCACCTATATTATAAAGAAAGAGTATATATGAGCAAACAGGTTGAATATGAACCTACACATTCTTGTGTATCAGCGACACTGACAGGGAAAGACAATAAAAAAAAGGGGCAACTCTTGGTTGGTGCAATTATCGGAGATTTTCTAGTCACTAGTCACCGCTTCATGAAGATGAATTGCTCTCACTCATCTTACTAACCAGTATGATGCCTAGGAAGAAGCTAAAAGAAAACCCTAAAAAGAAATGTATCAGAAATTACAAGACAGCATTTTTGCTCATTGCAGAAGGGGAAAGGGAAAATGCTAGCAAGGAGAAGACAGATACGCGAGATGCCTAGCATCTCTCGCACTACTCTAATGTCAACAATGTATTTGCAGGATAAAAGAGTCATCAGTAAAGAGAGAGTGTAATAGCAGTTGAGATGAGGTGAAGCCAACATCAACATTCACCTCATCTTGCTAAATCAGCAGAGCATCAGAAGTTGAGAAACCTTGCTAAGAATGAGGGTCAATAAGATGGTCTCACTCTGGACAATCTACGTAGACTCAGAAAGAACAACAGAAGCGCGCTACTTAGAAATGTGGAAATTAAGACACTGATTGATGTCTATATTTTTAAGACAATATACTATCTGGGGACAAACATTTGACAGATAAAAACTTCTGCTACATTTTTTCTCAGCAGCAGAATAATATATAGAAAGATCATTGAGGTTGTAAATGGTGCCTGTATACGTATCACACCCAGTACTTATAAAAACCTGAAAGCCTCCAAATTCTTTAAGGACCGCAGTCAAAGTTTTTATTATGACTCCATAATACTTGCTCCCATTCCCATAAACCCATTTGAGTGTTTTCAACGTTGCAACATAAATACTAACCAATCAATTAAGCCAAGTTATATAAGAGTATAGAACATTGAGATCAGGAGCATCTATAGGACTCTTGAGATAAAAACAGAAAAGCATAGCGTCCAAAAATAATTTAAAAGAATACCTCTGAGATGGACGTATACACTGCGCACCAGTGAACGTTTTGAAGTGTGCTCAAGCAACGTAAAATATAGCGATGTGCATCACTCAGAAGACGCGATGTGATGACCACAATCTTACTGTCAGGATCAGAACTGGTGTTCCAGTCAACAACCTAGAAAATACATTCAATGAGAACTCCACAACATTGTACTGACATGAAAGGCAATAAGAGATGAATCCACCAAAACTTCAAAACAGCAAGAACTCTAAGTACTCGGGCAAGAGATCCCACATTAATTCAAATCCACAGACTTACATTAATTCAAATCCACAGACTTTGGATCAATACGAGCAATTCCATGATATAACGTCAAATTAAAGGAGATGCAATAACAAAACAGGTCGTGAAGTGCACCTTATCAACAACCGTCGTGTGCTCCAAACTACAAACAGCTCGTGCCCCTAGCTCCAAAAGCAAGGGGAACGCGCCAAGAAACTGGAAGCTCTCAGCAGTTCCAGCATCCAAATACACAATTGCATCTTTAATTGTCTCCGAGGCCTGAGAAATATCACATTCAATAATAGACCATAGACAAGGCCCAGAACCCATAATTGGGGGGGGGGGGGGGGGGGGGGGGGGGGGGGGGGGGGGGGGGGGGGGGGGGGGGGGGGG
>JAYDZE010015774.1:0-28236 GCA_034509125.1 Monilaria moniliformis
TTATATGTGAATTATATTTAAAAATCATATGCTAATTAATTTATATATACATATATCATTTAAAATAGAAAAAGCAACGAAAAGGGAAAAAACGCAAAAAAGAAAAGAAAAAAAGAAAAAACGAAAAAAAAAAGAAAATACAAAGAAAAACGATAAAGTGGGGAATGTGGGATTCGAACCACGATCAAGTACAAGCAAGGCAGCGTCTGTTACAGCTCGGCCAAGCCCTGCCTTTGTCAATTGGTTATAGAAGTTTTAATATATTATGTGGGTGCGCGCAGTTTTTGTCAAGAAACAAATACTTTACAAGACTCCTCATTTGTGTTGGATGCTGGTTTGGAAACACAGCGTGAGAATCACGAGTCTCACGACTGATATTAAAAAACGATTTTGTGAAAAAGAACAAATAATGCTGCTTTGTTTTCTTTTCTCTGTTTGCAAAGCAAATTGTCATTTGACAAGGTCCACAAGAATCAAGTACACAGATTGCACCACAGATTTTGATAAGCCACTACCGTGGATTAATATTCTCCATTGTGCGCAGATTTAAGCTTTAAAGACATGAGTACTTGAAGCAGAGTATATATAGCTAAATACGTACAAAATAAAATACAAATCTATACACCATTGGCAAGAAAGAATACAGATGAAAATCAAAATCAACACTTATTAAGCTTTTAAATCTCTTCATCAATCAGTCTGCTCCTCCAATTACATACATCTTCCCCCTAATACTCTTAACATATCCAATAAAAATTATAGTAGTTCAATACCTAAAAGATGCTAATAAACATACGAAACAAAACCATTTTAAACAAATAAAGTCGTAACAAACAATGCTATCTGGGACCAGAAACTTGCTGTGACGACATATAGGAGAAAGAATTATACGAAGCAGTGGAAGAAGTATTCGAGGTAGGCTGCCTATACAACATGAGCTCGTTAGGCTCAGTCCTATCACCCCGAATAGACGCCTCCGTAAACCTCCGTCCATAAAACCTCAAAAAATTGAGCGATCCCAATCTCGGCTCGACTAAAGGCACCGCGCCTTCCAGCATCCCGACCACATTAGTCATGGAGGGCCTCAAGTTGGGGTCCTCGTGCACGCAGCATAGTGCCACGCGCACCATCTTCTCGACCTCATGGCTGCTGACCTGGCCTACCAACCTTGGATCCACCAGCTCCAGGTATTTCCCCTCTTCATGCATCTCCAGCGCGAGGAGGGGGAAGTACGCCCGCTGCTGCCCTGCCGAATCCCCTGCTGAGGGGGACTGAGACAGGGCGGCGGCAGAGCTATTGCTCCGCGTTTGGGGTGACGAATTCTTGCTCCCCCTTATGATCTCCAGCAGCACCATGCCATAACTGTACACGTCGCTTTTGTCCGAAATGGCCGAGCTCGTCAGCCACTCCGGAGCGAGGTAGCCGCGCGTGCCTCTCAGGGTCGTGAACTGGCCGGACTGCTCCGGAGTGAGCAGCTTGGAGAGGCCGAAATCGGAGATCTTGACCTGCGATTTGTGGTGGAGGAGGATGTTCTCCGGCTTGACGTCGCAGTGGATGATCTTGTGCTCGCAGCCGGAGTGCAAGTAGGCCAGCCCTCTCGCCGCCCCGGCCGCAATCTCGCACCGCTCCTTCCAATCCAAAACGGGCTCGCCTTGGAACAGAGTGCGATCCAAGGAGCCACGCTTCATGTACTCGTAGACTAGAAGCTTCTGCGCACCGTGCGTGCAGAAGCCTTTAAGCCTCACGAGATTGACGTGATGGATTTTCCCGATCACGGCAATCTCAGTGAGGAACTCTCTCTTGCCTTGTGATCCTAAGCATGTAATCTTCTTCACTGCTACCTCGCTTCCGTCGCGGAGAGTCCCTTTATACACCGTTCCGAATCCGCCGGAGCCGATTTGGTTCTTGAAATCTTGAGTCGCCTCGGCGACTTCGGCGTAGTCAATCCTCACCGGCAGCCCTGGGATCGAAACGAAATCCATCTCCTCATCGTCGTCGTGATCCAGCTTGGATCTCCCTACTTTCTTCGAAAACCTTCTCCGCTGCCGCCTCCTTAACCAAATTAGGGCGACAACAGCAATTGCTAGAACCGCCGACAATGGTAATAGCACCGCAGCGATTGTCGGGAAAGCAGGCTTATTCTCCACATCACTGTTTCGAGCTCCGACAGCCACCATTTTGACGTATCCGACGCGGTTTCTCGAGCCTGATTTCATTGACCCCAAATGGTTTCTGATCATGTAACACGACCCGAAGCTCTCGGTGAAGAAAACGCCCAAACATGAGCAGTTTTTGGAACACAGACTCTGACAGAAGGAAACGTTCACGTCACGGATCACGGGATTGGTGAAATCGTTTGAGAAGTAATCCAAATCGCTCCTCAAACTAAAATACATGAAATGTGTATCCTCTGATGACGAGGCATTGCTGCAGGAATCAGGTAAAACAAGAGAAGTATCTGTTGGCACGCAATCACCATTGTTGGTCCTAGGGTCATTGTGAAATCCAGGCGCACACCAACACGAACCTCCATTGCTGCAGACATCGAGTTTCCTGCATATCATCGGAATCTGGCACTTATCATCCGGACCCTCCAGCACTTGCTTCCACGTTTTATCAACTGAATTGAAGCTCACAACGCTCAGAAATCCCTTGTAATCGAGTTTTGCAAACCCAAAATCTGAAGAATTGGCCGTGACGCCAATGAAGATTCTTTTCATCACAACCTTTCGGCCATTTCCACCCATTAAGAAAAAACCTGTAGTGTTGAAAATCAAGAACTCGACGGGGAGACTCGTATCTCTGAACGTGTTCTCATCCATGGAGAGCTTCCAGTAAACCATCCCGTTCCACTGCAGCACAACGTCATCGTCGCCGACGACTAACCTGTAGCTTCCCTCCGACATCTCCCCGTCGCCACCCGAAGACGCCACCAGCGATTTCCCCACGCGCAGCTTCTGCCCGGCGACGAGCAGATCAGTGGGGAAATCAAACGACTGCCAGAGGATGTTTTTGGTTGAATCGAGGAGGAGTAAGTTTCCTGATTCGAGAAGCTGCATAGTAGAAACGGGCCTAGGATTTGAAGGGGTTGACCAGATGGGGTGGGTGGAGTCATTGTAGAGAGTTAGCCCCTCCGCCTCGAGACGGAGCTGAGAAGACTGCGAGATGTGGCGGTTGCGGTTGGCCGACCAGACAATCGTGTGGGAGGCGACATGGAGGATGACAAAATAGAAGGATCTAGATTCGGGCTTCGAGTTCGTTATTCGGGCCTGGAAAGAGCCCTTCTCGGAGGCCAAGAAGGCGCCGGAGTTGTCTATGAATTGGAGATAAGAAGCGGTGAAGTTGATCGGTATGGATTGGACGGAGATCGGGCCGGCGAGGGCTGGAGAGGGGAAGAGAGGAGCGCAGAGGATGAAGAGGCAAAAGGGGAAAAGCGGTGGTCGGCCCATGCAAGCGCGGCGGCGGAGGGATTGGGTTGGGATTTGGGGTGGTGGATCGTGGCGTTGGTTGAAATTTGGACCATTATTATTGTGATTGAATTGGTGTCGTTGATCTTTTCCTGATAAGGGAAGGAAGGCGGGATGGGGACATATGTTATTTTGTCTGCATTGACTTTATTTGCTGTATCTACATAATGTGCGTATGTGTATGTAGTCTACGACTTATGTGGGGGCGGAGCACGGTGACTGCGGCCGTGAAACGCCGCATTGGATTTTTAATTCATTTTTTTGTCCGCTTCCTTGTAGTTAGATTCTTTAATATGTTTTGGCCTTGTATTGATCAGTGTGGGGTATGGTTTGAATCTCTGAGGCTTATATGATTTTCTTTTTTTCAATTTAAGATTTAGTTTTTTGTAACTCATAAAATATGAGATAGCCAATATAGATATTAGAAATTAAAAAGTGATCACCGACTTAATTTCTATAAATTATAGCAATTTTAAAAAATTCGAATAAAATTAACCAAAATAAATACGGTTTAATTATTTTACCGCATTGGCTGAAATTTATTTGATACACTTAATACTAATGTGGACTATTTATATCAGTTATGGTGCAACATCCTATTATAACTGATACGAATAGTGTTAATTCATATAAAGTGAACTAGGATTGCGTACCATCACTTGTACAAATAGTTTTCATTCATACCAAATGTACCAAAATTAAATTATAATTTATTATAATTAATTCGGGGAATAATTTTTTTATTTTCAATTTTCCACTATCCATTTGGTATATTAACCATTAACTAATTTTAGAATATAGTATCCGGATTATGTTTGATTACTTACTTTTCACAGCCAAAATGATTTGTTTCTCGACTAACTTTTTGAGAATATAGTATCCGGATTAGGTTGGATTACTTTCTTTTCACAGCCAAAACGATTTGTTTCTTGAAAGGGTCCTACTTGTCAAGACATGATTAGTTTTTCCAAGATCTCTACTTGTTAGGGAGACGGTGCCAACAATGATTCAGGATATACATATTAAATTTCATTTTATTGCACCGTCACAGACCCACAACGTATATTTTGTTGGTGCTACTAAGAAAATAAAAATAATTCTAAATTTTGAAGCATGTTAAGTTTATCCCCAAAGAAATTTAGAGATACTTGATTACTTGTGGAGGGACTGATAATCCAGCTCCATCATAACTCACATATAAAAGCTCATTTGAGTCGCACAGTCATTCTTTACATGCTAATCCTTCTACCACGTTAATTGAGACTAGCAGCACTACAACTTTTTGTATCAGGTGACTAGTAGTTTAGCTTTGGGATGTTAATCCCGCCAATTCACTTGGGCTCGGGCCGATCTTATCAGGTTATCGAGCTATTTGATTACGGATCATTTGGGTTGTAATTTTTTCGGGTTAAAAATTTTCAACCTTAACCCTAAATTGTCGGGTTTCGGGTTAACCCATCGGGCCAATCGGGCTCAAATTTTTTTATGATTTTTTTAGTTAATATATTAATTTTGATAATTATATATTTGTAACCAAGAAATACATTAATAAAATGCTTTTTTCACATACATTTGAAAAAAAAAATTATTATACTAACTTTCAAATGTTGGAAAGATAATAAATTAATGAACTTTGAAAACTAAATAATGAGAACTCGCTAATTTTCAGGTCGACCCTATGAGTTTGGGTCATCTTCGGGTCAACCCTATCATGTTGAAGGTTATTCGGTTTAGGGTCATTCGGGTTGAGATTTTTCAACCCTAACCCTATTGAGTTGTCGAGTTATTCGGGACAATCCACGAGTTTCGGGCTAAATTGACATCCCTAATTTAGATATCCAATTTTATACATTTGTATTATATTTATTTTTTTCAGAAAATGGAATGTGAATATTTTAATAAATACTCCATAAGTCCCAATAAATATGGTATGTGTTCCTCTTTGATCAATCCCACTATAAATGGTCCGTTACGAAAACATAAATTCGTTACATATAAAAAGTTATGTAAATTTAATGGACCTACTACTTTACACATAAAATACAAATTTCGTAATTCACATGCCCAAAAATAAAAGACCATTTTTATTGGAACATAAAGAGTACTAGATTTTCATTACTAGATCAAACGAAAGATGTAGTTGCTATAATTTAATAAGAACATGTTTTTGGCCTAAAATAATAAAACATCAAAATAGATCAAATCCCTTGTGGAATAATATCATAAAATCTTTGAACCAACACTACAAAAATCAATTTTTTTACCGGTGGTTGTTTATCTGTAGGTAATTATCGACGGAATACAGATGTTTTACTGACAAAAAAATAAAGTTGGACAACTTACTGATGAGTAATCATTGATGGACTCACCGATGGATTACTAATGAAATTTGGTGTGAATATTACAAGTCATAAGCACCGTCGACGTTGCTGACAGATTTAGATGTTGAAAAAAGTACCGACGCTCGTCATCTGTATGTAAAACTTATTTAATTAATTATAAATTTATTTAAAATAAAAAATTCAATTTACCAACGGATTCATGTCTATTGGTATACTCTAAGGTGTTTCGACGGTCGTTGCCGTCGGCAACCATTTAACTTAAATAATATTTTGTTTTTGCTAACCGAATTTGTTGCCAGTAATCTGTCGGTGACTGTAAGATTGGTATTTTAATTTACTCCCGTTCTAAGAATTCAATTTTCACTCATAAACCCTAACCCTACCCTTTGTAATTGTGCCCCCCCCCTTCACGATGCACCTTACTTCGCTGTCGTTGTTGCTTGGAATCGACACCAACCACCGCCCATCGGTGCCCATAGCTCCTGCGACACGCCTCTCCTCTCCGCGACGCGCCTCACTCTTGGTCGCTGCTGCTCTTAGTCGACACGCACTGCTGCCCATCATCTTCTCTCTAGAAGCTGTCGCATCCCTCTAGCTGTCCCGAGGTCTCTCTCTCCCTCTCTCTCGATTTTTTTCTTCTGGAAATGAGTAACTGAGTTGTTGCTTTCTTTTGAACAATAATACGAAATTCTTGATTGTCCCTGTGTTGCATGATGCCCTGCTATGATCTAGCTCAGTTGAATGTATACTTTAGTTTATTTGTGTGCACTATTATGTTTGTGTGATAAATAAACTGGTAACTGTTTGTTTTGTTAAATTGGGGAGAGAAAGAAAGTAGTATAATTATTTTTATCAATTACTAATATGAATTTTTTCTAGAGTAATGGAGTACTGATCTTTTTGAGATCAATATATATGTCTTTGTTCTTAAGATTTTTTGAAAGATAATAAGCTCATAGGCCTAGAACCCATGAAGCAGTTATTATATATTTTTCTATTGTAAAGAAATAGATATAGAAAGATTCATTCATCAGTTCTGGAACGTTTAGAGCATGAGAATTGATTTCTTTTGTTAAACAAAATAATACTTATGTTCAATCAGAGATTTCCTAGCTTTCTCTGATTGAACTGTGTACCGAGGAATTGTTTCTGAATCAGATTGACATACATATGGATACCGAAAGTAGTGGATTCACCTACAGATGCCGGATTCGATCAAATGTGGAAATCAAACTACACAACAAGTAAGTATTCTTTTCGTTGTGTGATTACATGCTCAACTCACGAGATCAATTATGAATCTAGATCTGTAATTCATGTATGTTGTTTTCTGTTGCGTAATCATTAGATGATAACATGAATTACTAACAGCCTTTTCACTTCTGATAAAAAATATATATATAACACATGTATATCAGCATAAGTAGCAATTTACGTTCAATTTCTTATAAAAACTAACATGGTGTTCTCATAAAGGGTTAATGATCGACTCTATTCCGATCTTTGATGATTTTATCAATTATATTCTAACCTTTAAAATTAATCAAATTTATCTCATTTTTTAAGCAATTGTATAAATTATTTCTCAATCGTTCGAACTTATCAATTTTATCCCCATTTTTCAAATTTGTATCAATTTTATCAATTATTTTTATATAATTATTTTCTAAAAAATTAAGTGAAATATTAATATTTTCATATACAACTTATTTTTCGGAGCACAATAATAGGTCATTCTAAGAGACTATAACTGCACCTTTTGTTTGATACATACTATTACGAAGATGCATAGGACTATGATAATAAAAATTGGTCGAATAAACAGTCATTAAATCTCAATGTACAAATAAGTTGATATCAATAATTATGCCTTCTATAACTCCTACACCAACTACCTTTAAGTTTAGATTTATTATATTGATTTATTTAACAAGTTTCATTCTAGTCACTGAGGGAGTCATGTAGCGGCCTGGGACATGGACCCCCCAACAATTAAAAAAAAATATATATTTAGCTTAATACTATACAATAATTATAATTAAGGAAAGAAAGTGTTTTGCATCATATATATTTATAATGATCTAGAAATGTAAATTTTAAATATATTATTTGTTGCAATTTTTTATAGTCTATATAATTTTGCACATCCTAATGTTTATTATTGTTTCATTATTTCTCTTATATAAGAAAATATTTTATGATATTGTGGTCTCATAAGTTATTTGGTGATACGTTTTATATTTTGTTTCGACAATGTCATGTAAATTGTAATTCACAAAATATAATTTTATTATTGAAATAGTTATTATATTTTTGTATTTTAAAACTTGTCTTATTACATCTTGAATGTATGATTAGTTGAATTTGGACCTCAATAAAATATTTATAGCTCCATCATTGATTCTAGTATTTCTAAAACTTTAACCTAGGGCAAAATCTCGCATACCAACATAAACGTTACTATTTACTAATAGTCACTAAAAATCCTCAAAATAATCACTATTCAAAGACTCTCTTTACTTAAGCACAAATGATAGATTTCAAAACTTAAGCATAAGTGTAGAATATCAATAGTAAAATAAATTTATACGTTTTAAGAGTTTAAAATATAATTTGGGTAAACTAATAATATTATAATACTTAAATTCAGTATTTTTTTTCCACATATATATAATTATATATGTGTACAAAAATCTACATGCAGGATACATACTTGAGGTTCTGGTATCCAGAGTAAAATCGATGTTTAATGCATAATAGAGCTACTGATAGAGATCCTATAATAAAAGTTGTTAAAAAATGGCAGATAAATTATTAAGATAACCGTATTAACTAACACTAAGTAATTTACTTCTACCTTGGAATAAATATAAGGCATCTATTTGACACTTTTGTCTAAAACTTAAATTACTGGAAAGTACTTGAAATTAACAAAAATAAAGACCACGTGAATTTATTTTTTTCAAAATTTAAACATTTTCTAATATTTGCTTGCGAGCTTATTAATATCAACAAATTATGAATCATACACACACATTTCTCTCTCTCTCACTCAGAGACACCACTATCTCCCCTCATCTCTCTCTCTAATTTTTTTGAATCTAATTTTTAAATTATATCCAATTTTTAGTTAATTTATTTAAAAATTTCGTGGTCTGTTCTTTTGATTAAAAAAAAAACAAAACATATTTATTTTATTTGTTGAGAATATAATTATTTAGTTTATTCAATTTAATTTAATATTGAACTAACTATATGCTAATACCTACGAATATGTATTGGGATCATATAAAATAAATAATATAATGAAATGATTTATTTGGTACCACGAATGTATTTGGTGCCATATTTATAAGATAAATAAATAAATACAGACATATACATACTCTAAATGCTACATAATGTATATAAATAAAAAATAAAATAAATTACTCAATTAAAAGTTAATGTCAAAATTTGGTTACTTTTTTTACTTACCAAACAAAAAATTTAGAATTACAATACAATGCTATATCAATTACTTAATTTTACCAAACAAAAAGATTTGGAATTGAATTATAATATTATAACTTCAAATTCAATTTCATAAAATTACAATTCCGATACAAATCCAAATTCATTCTACCAAATGCATTCTAATAGTAGTTATTCAAATAAAATCCGCAATCGTTGAATAAACTCAGAAAGAATACATATCCCCCCAGACACCCAACACAATCTCAGTCAGTTCTTCAATTTATTAATTAAGCATTTTCTCACCCCAAAGAAAATTACCTAATAATGGTATCTAGGGATGCCCGGTTTTTTTGGAACCGGCGGTTCGAACCGAAACCGGAACCGCCGAAAACGGTTAAACCGGAACCGTGAATTCGGTTCCGGCGGTTCGGTTACGGTTCCGAAATTTTGGAACCAGAACCGGCGGTTAAACCGGCAGTTCAGAACCACCGGAACCGGGGGTTTAACCGGCGGTACAAGCGGCAAAGTATTTAGAAGGTTTCCACTGCAAAACTGGCGGTTTTCGGCAGAGAAACCGACAATTTTTTGCCAAAACCGACAGTTTTGCAGAAAACCGACGGTTTTTTACGTACCATTTTTTCACCTTTCCATTTTTTCACTATCTATAAGTACATTCTCCCTCATTTTCTCAAATCACACTCTCAATCATTTATTTCTTCTCTCTTATCTCAACACACTCTTCTTCTTTGCTAAATTGGTCATTGTCGTAAGAATCGTTGGTCATCTGGAGACGCCGAGCAACTCAGAATCCACGATACCAAAAGTGTCAACAATGGGTGCATACGATACATACAGAAGTCAGTGATTTCAAAATACAAGGACGAATTGTGACATATGCAATAGTGGAGATTGAGGTTCATGGATCGTGCAAACACGACGCCATGAACATCAAACTCCACCACTGCGTAAGTCAATTCGTCATTTTATTATGAAAATACTGATTTCTGCAATGTTCCCCTTTGACTCACTTAGTTTAGTTTTCGTTCTGCGTCTCCAGGGTGACCAACGATTCTTTGATAATCGGCCGATAAAGAACAGTCTTGTGTATTGTACAATTAAACAGTAAATTATGAAATTTTGTTGAAACGGTTAAACAAGCTCAGCCTCAAATATCCAATTCGAAGATGAATACCCCAATCCCAAATATCCAATGCAAATCGAACAAAAGAATATGAAATTAAGAAAAAAGTCCTAAAATTAGTTCCCAAACATTTCAAAAGTTATGATTTTATGTTCCAATTTCAAAAGTTATAGGATAGATCAAACGAAAAATTATGATTTAAATTTTAAATGGCATTTATCCCTTCAATTAGCCTTGACGACGTCGTTTTGAAGAACGAAAATTTTGTCAACATCAGAAATTCCGGCTGCCACACCATCAATTTCGCCCAAATTGATTCGTGAGACAATTGAGAAAACAAAAAAATTATAATTTTATTTACCAATTTCAAAAGTGAGGAAATTAACCAGAAATAAAAATTTTAAAATGAAAGAAAGTTCAGGTAAATAGAAAACACTTAAGTTGAACACAGAAGAAGCGAGCCTCGAAAACTCAAATCAACTATCCATTTTTCTTTTCATTTTCTCCGTTAACATTCAATCTCATCGGAAAATTATGGGCGGAGGAGAAGAAGATCCGCAGAAGTTGAAGCGGATTGCGGCCGTGGCCTACGACTTCGATAACGACCCGCGCTGGGCGGATTATTGGTCAAACGTCCTCATTCCACCTCACATGGCCTCCCGCAACGACGTCGTCAACCACTTCAAGCAAAAGTTCTACCAACGTTACATTGTATGATTTCTAGTACTTCTTTGTTCATCTTATTGCCAACTGAATTTGATGTCCCCATTTTGAATTTTGGTGCTTGGCGTAGATTAATTGAAAGCTGGTTATCATAAACTCATCGAATAGTGTCAGAGGGTTTATGTTACTGAACTGCATTTTGATGGTTTCTTGCAAGATTGTCTAGAATTTAATTCTGTAGGAGTTGAGTTTGATTCATTTTGCACCTGCTTAATCGCCTTTTAATATTTTGGATTTGGTTCTCAGGTGTCTTCACTTTTTTGCTTGTATTATGGGGATATCTTAGCTTTCTACGGCTGACTGAATAGATTAGGATTAAAATAAAATGGCATATTGCTTTTTCTAGAATCTCCTCTAACTTGTTGAGTTTCAGGATCCTGAACTAATTGTGGAGCCAATAGGTACTACTAGCACATCTCAGCAAGCTAGAACATCAACGCCGCCACCAGAGTCATCATCATCTACTTCTAATACTAATACACGCCAGCGTGGTTCAGGTCTAGTATCTAAACATGAATGTTGACTTTAGAAGATAAGAATGAATATGTTTTTACATGGCATTTTTCGATGTATCTTTAGTAGCTATGTGTTTGGGGGACTTAAACCTACTAAAATTCTTCTTGGTAGGGTCGTCAAATAGAACATCAGGGTCATCAACAGTACCATCACCTCCTGGTTCTGCATCATTACGTTGGGATCAACAAACCATTCAGTTTTCTGTCAATGCTTGGGTACGTCAAAGTAATGGATGCTAAATTAAGTGTACTGATTTTGGAAAGATGTGAGAATGAGGAGTTTTCCAGCCTGCATCTGTTGGGCTTATCAATTGCTATAATTAATCAGAAACTTTGAGTGTGCCATGTATGTAGTTTTTTGGAACTCAAATGTCACTACGTACCTGTGATAACCTGAATAAATTTTTTGAATGTGCTCTTGTATTGCGTGAACTTTATATTTTTCATGATGCCATTATATTGTCATGTAGTCTTCATAGTATGAAGTGTTTTAGAATGTTAATCTGTTCTTCCCTTGATCATCAAAGTTGTTGGATTGTTAGATATGTGTGAAAATCTGGATGCATACTTGATTTTCCAGACTTGAACTTTCTTTTAGCACAAGTCATCTAGGTACTGGGTGCTTTGTTGCAAGAAGGAATTTTCTGTTGAAATCTTATATAGACCAGTTTTTGGAGCAAAGTATGTGGATAATATATATTCCGTAAGCTGTTAGAATTTATCATTATTCGTGGTTATAGGGCTGTTTGGAATTTCATAATAATCATCTTTGCAGGTTGATATGGCATCTGTAAGCTTTTCCTTGAGCTGGCATTTCTGTGGACTATGCATGCAATATAATTCTGCATTATCTGCATGTTATAATTTGTCACTCTCTATCTGGGTGAAACTGCTTTTTTGTTAGTATGTCTTGCTGGAAAGAGTTATTCACCCAGTATTTGTGGGGTGTATGCTTTCAGTGCAAGCAAGCACGATGACATTTAGCTTATGCTTTTTACTACTAATTATTTGTTGCCCTTTAATATTGAGTTGCAAATTCAATAACTATGGTTTGTTTCTACACCTCTTTTCTCTTTATGTTTCATGATTTGCAGTCACAACTGCTTCTGTTTAGGGGATGACACTTTGTTAGGACATTTTATGCTTAGCTACCCTTTGTCTGGCAGGTCTTTATCGTGGCAGCTCTTGCCATTTTTCCTCTTGTGCCACAGAATCTCTCAAAACGGGCATATCGTCTTTCCTTCTTGGGGACTGCATGTACTTCTGTGTATTCTTTGTACTCATTATATGGGGTAATGCACCAGTTAGTTTCATAATTTATTCATTGCATTAATCTATAATCTACTTGCTGCTCCCTGATACAACCAATCATTGTTGCAGAAACCCAGAGCATGGAACTTGCCTGCTTTGCAAATGTGGTTTCAGACAGTCGTAGTTACTAAAGATTTTATCTACTCAATATACTGCCTATCTTTTCTCACTTCACATTTGTGCCTTAAATGTCAGTATTACTTTATCATTTGGGTTTTTAACTTCTGTATGTCTTTCTTGATGTATGGTGCTCTTCTCTCCTAAATGTACATAAGTTTCATATTTCATTCTTGGCAGTTTCTCTACTACCCATACTTTGTCGTGCTCTTGAGCATGTTGCCAAGTTCCTGAGACGTAACTTCAGCAGATCCACTTTGTACAGGTGAGCTTGTTTCATTTTGCACTTCAAATGCTTTAATATTTTCAATTGGAATCATTAAAAGTGCTTCTATGTGGAACATGAATTGCATATTAGATAACAATTCTTGCGTTAACTTATTTCTTTTTATGATGCCTTGACTCTTGAGTTCAAATTTTAGCAACTTTTGCATAACTCAGAGAGACACCCGGTCAAGTCCACCGGCTCTATGTGTCTCTCTTTCTCTCCCGCCACTAATTGTTGACTTTCATATGAACATTAAAGGAAATGATTAGATATAAACCATAAACCGCCATGAGCATGGAGACTCAGATTGATCATTTTCATATTTTCTTTTCCGGGCTCCTCTTATGGATACTGTTGGTGAAGAGTGTAATCTAAGAATATTGGCTGCATCCATAATTTCACATAGTGATACTGTGATTTGTGAATATTCGTTGTTTGTAAGAATAATTGAACTGAGCGAGTTTAATCAAAGAATTATAGCAACTGGAAGTCTGGAATACTATATAAAAAGGATGCTACAATTCATACCACACCCCAGCATGGACATATTTTTATGAA
Organism: Monilaria moniliformis; assembly: GCA_034509125.1. NCBI lineage: Eukaryota > Viridiplantae > Streptophyta > Magnoliopsida > Caryophyllales > Aizoaceae > Monilaria > Monilaria moniliformis. The sequence continues at coordinate 13,899 of JAYDZE010015774.1, forward strand.
TATCCAGATTGGGGAAAGGAAAAAGAAATGATGTGGGATACACATATTTTGTTTCTCAGACATATCAATAGTTTTAGAGCTAATAATATGTTACTCTTTTATAGTTTTATATGCTGGTGCTTCAACCTGTTTGTGACATATTTAGTGGGCTTTCTGCAGGAAGTACTTGGAAGAAACTTGTGTTTGGGTAGAGTCAAACACCACTACTCTAAGCATTATGTCCTCACAATCTGAAATTGGAACTGGATTCCTACTGATTATTTCTCTCTTCTCGTCAGTATCACTGTCCAATTCCCTTCCTTATACTCTTTGCTTTTATTCATAGCTATTGTGCAACTTGGTCTCTCACGAACCTTGTAATTTAATAGAACAGTTATACCATTTCAATTTGCAGGTCACAGCGTAATATCATACAAGTATTAATGTACTGGCAGGTGTGTGTATTTCTTTTCTTCCCTCTTTTTTGAACTTGATTTACCAAAGCTTTTCGTTTATATGTTTATTACTATTTGTTATTGGAAAGTAGAAACCTTTGGTTTTTCGTCTCAAGTGAACATTTGTTAAGTGGGAGGAAGAATTTGGATCATGATGTTGTTATTCATCTTTTACTTATTAAGTATGTTTCTTCTCGTGAATGTTGGTGGAAAAGTCCATGTCATGAGATCTGATGGTCTGTATTTCACTCAGCCAAAATGTTGGAGTCAGATTTAAACTTGTCCACATTTTAATGGCTTGTCTAGTTTTCAGTTGGTAATGGTTATTTATTTTGCCCAAACAAAACTGCTAAAAGAAAATTTCCCAACCATGGTGTAGTACTGGTTGTCTCCACAAGTGTGACGTATTTCACCATCATCCTCTCGATGAAACTTGTGCTGTTATACAAGTCAGGACCATTTTTCTGCTATATTATCTCCTCATAGATGTATATGCACTATAGCAGCACTTGCATTCTTGATTATGGTGAATTACTTGTGCACAAAGTAAAAGTTGATGTGTTCTTAAATCCACTTATTGTTTGTTAATTACTGTAGCTCTTGAAGCTGATGTACCACGCTCCTGCAACTGCTGGTTACCATCAAAGTGTGTGGGCCAAGATTGGACGAACTGCAAATCCATTGATCCAGCGATTTGCCCCATATCTGGACACTCCCATATCTGCCGCCCAGAAATGGTGGTTTAGGTGAAAAAATATCTCAGGGAAAAGGGAAGAAAACGAGAGGTTAATTGCGACGAATGCCATTAGTCCTGAGAGTTGTTATTTTTATTTGGAAAACGAAACATGCCAAGAATATTAGACATCTCACTGTCATGCTCTAACCACCTTTCAGGTTTCTATGGAGGACTTTCTACTACTTCTGAAGTTAATAAATTTCACTTTAATATTTGATGTTCGACACTTTAATGAACTGAGGTCTTTGATCTTATTGTTGTACTGCATTTCTTTCTAACGTATCACAATTTATAATAATTTCCATATTATGGTGTTTGGCCTAGTGTTTTGTTGCACAGTATTCTATATTTGGACATGGTATTAATACGCTTGCTTTCTAACTTTACAATATTATGCTTGTTTATGGATTAATTTCTATTGCAGTTTATGCTCAAAGTTCTGAAATAACGTTTTATGTTGGAGAAAGTTACTTGCGTTGATGTTTCTATCCCATAAGATGTTTCTGAATCTTAAGCAAAAGCAGATTAGATGCGTATGGAGATTGCTTTCATTTTTCATCTTTGGTGTCTTGAAAGTCTTTGGTGAAGTGCAGAAGTCTTACTGCTGTAATGTCTGTGCAGAACTGCAGAAGACTTTGGCTCGCTATCTGAGCCCGAATCCCCTGGTGGGCTTATCCCGTGATTTACCTCCTCCGTCGAAGGTACAGACCCAATGGGGCAGTGCCATCTCATCAAGTTGCAGCTGGTGAACCCTTCGATGGCTAAAAGGCCAGGTTTCGTGATTTTGACAATTTTTTGAGAAATTCTATACCTAAAAATGTTAGTGAGTGATTGAGGAAGGGAATATTAGATAGGCAACCGAAACTATGTGGCATGTTTAAGATGATGGAAGCGTCATTTTCTGTGTGATAGTTGGATTGGAATAGGAAACCTTTCTTTTATTTGCAAAGGCATCATTTTGTGGAATTTCTTCTTCCACGCGTTATTTATGGTCGTGACTGTGATGTGGCGTGTGGGAATCCCCATTTGCATTTGCCAAATTTCAAAGCAGCTTTTCTTGATTATCTGGAGCAAATGTTTTATCCATTTGTATGTTATGTTATCAATGTTTATAATCCGTATTTGATACTTCGAGAATATTTCCAAGTGGTTGGTCTGCTAACTTTGTAATAATAATAATGATAATAATAACATTAATAATCATCTACTCTAGTATTTGTAATCATTAAATAAAATGCTATGCTAAATATCTTGAATCAAATCTTCCGGGAGGTGTATTCATTTTTGAACCAAATCATATTGTAGGAACTAAGACCAATATATAACCGTCGGATTTATAGATTGGACGATTTTGATTGAAACATGTGGCATCCCCTTTTTATTCCATTAAACCGCCGAAGGTTATTTACATAAATTAGCAATATAAATATAATTAACCTCTTCTAATATCATGCCATCATGCGTAATTATTTTAAGTAAATAGGTATGCAAAGAATTGTATGCATTTATATATATAGATTTGACAATATGAATACATCATTATTTTTGCAAACATACTTCATCAAACATTCATACATAGCGTTATTTTATTACATGCATATTATTATTGTAATACAAATATATCATTATTACAGTACACTTGTATCACTATTTTCGCAAATATAAATAAATATCATTTCTCCATTACACATATACCATTATTATTATCAAACATATACCATTATTCCAGTAGACATGTATAATTAGTTTTGGAAAAATTATTTCTTCAAAAACAAATACATATCATTTTTACATTACATATATATCATTATTTATTCATATATATATAATTCTTCCATTAGACATATCTCATTATATTCGCAAAAAAAAATTCACCAAACACACATACATATCATTAATCCCTACATTCACAGTAACTACCATATAAAGATTTTATGAGATAATTAGTTCCTACAATCACAGTAACTACCATATATACATATACGATTGATTTTTGTGTATGACATATCTACCCTTTAATGATGCATATCTACCCTTTAATGATGCATTTTTAATCGACTAATGATAACAATTTTAATAAGATCATAGCCGTCCATCATTATATCTAATGGTCCAAAATTGATTTTAGATGTGCATTTAGGGTGTGGATGCACCCTAATGCACCCCAACTTTCTGGTACCATAAAGCTGACTAAGATGGTGATTTTAAACCATACAAAAAAAACATGAAATATTTTTAAAGGATATTATTATTAAATTTACACTTGAGGAATCAAATTGAGACAAAATGAAAAATATATATTTTGAAATAAGAAAGACAAATTATACCTATTACTAAAATAAATTATGATTAAATATCAAAACAACACAACAGTCAATAACACACAGGCAAAAAATAAAAGAGATAAAAATTTACGTGATTAAATCGTAATGATCTACGTCAATGGGAGAGTCGTTGGTGTTTCACTAAGAATCAAGAAAGAGAACAAATTACAAGTAGTTAGCTAAGAATTATGAGCTACATGTCTCTAAAATAAGACAAAAAATAACAACTATTAGTAGCACATCTACTAAAAACCTCACTACTGAACTCCTTCATCTAAAAAAATCCTCTACTGAAGACTTTTGACCGAAAGAACTTCATGTTGACACATGCACAATAGTGACATATATGTTACTGCTAACATCAACTAAAGAAACACGGGGTTGAACAACATCTTTCTAGAAGCTTCCAAGTGGTTTATAAAGTTAGTTATAACCACTTAACGAGTCTCGTTACTTCTTTTGAACCAGATCCTTCTTTTTCCCTTATTTCGGTTTTAGTTCTCTAAGTTATATTCTCTATACGAGTCACACCTACAACATTCTCTACTTTGACTGTATAGTAACACCAATCAGTAACTCCCCATAGTTTTATTACACTAGCAGCCATTTGTGATGCCCTCTTTAAAAGTGCACACATTGACCAAACTCATACAATATTTGAACTTAGCAACTAACAATGCTTTAGTCTATATTTTCTTATGTCGAAACTTTCACAACTTTAATAGTACCTTTATCAACAATATCCCTTACAAAATGTAAATGCACATCAATGTGATTTGATCTTTCATGAAAAGATTGATGTTTAACCAAATGTATTGCACTCTGGCTATGACACATAATAGTTACTATCTCATGTTAAACACTCAATTTTTGCAACATCCCTCTTAACTAAATTCCTTCTTTGACTACTTCAGTAATGGCCATATATTCTACATCGGTTGTGGAGAGAGTTAATACTGATGACAACATTGACTTCCAGCTCACAACTTTTCCAAATAACGTGAATGCATAACCAGACCATGGCTTCCTTGTAACCAGATTTGCAGAATAATCTGGGTCGGTAAATTCCTACGGTGCTTCTTCATTTGAACCTCATTTAAATAGTATTTCAAATCAGTAGTAGACTTTAGATACCTCATTATAACCTTCATAGGTTCCCAATGGATTTTTCTTAGATTAGCCGTAAATATGCTAGTCACACATATAGAATATGTTAAATTTGGTCTTGTGCAGATCATGAAATACATGATACTTCCAACAACATAAGCATATGGAACCTGCTAATGTGCTTATGATAATTTGATATGTTGAGCTAACAGGGTAATAGCAATATTTTCTTCATTCATGTTGAATGTTTTGAATACCTTTCTAATGCAATCTTCTTGAAGGAGCATCAGCCGATTTCTACTTCACAATTTTAGTTTCTCCAATGAACTCTACTTATCTCTTGTAGATCCATTTGTAACTAACACACCTCTGATTAGTGGGCTTTGTAACAAGCTTCCAAGTCTTATTCTTGTAGATCCATTTGCAGCTAATACACCTCTGATTAGTGGGCTTTGTAACAAGCTTCCAAGTCTTATTCTTCATAAGTTTCTCAATTGTTTACTTTTGCATAGCCTTTATCCAAAAACTTGAATATGAGCAATATATGAGCTCCTTTATATCTTTTTGGTTCTTGGTAGGTAATATTGTCACCAATATATAATGCAAATGCAATTTGGTCTTCATGGCCAAACCTTTATGGTGATTTTATAACTCTTCTCACCATTGTAGGAAGGTAATCACTCATCTCTAAGTCTAGCTAAAGAACTCTATCAACAACTTCAGATGTTGGTGCTACAAATGAATCTTCACTAGTATCTCGCTTAGACGGCTCCACCTGGACTTCAGTACTATTATTTGATGACACTTCTTGAACTTTTCCTTTCACGAATATCATTACTTACTCTTTGACCACTCTCTATTGAGCATGGCTTTTTTTTTTCCAACTTCAATGCACCGGAGCTTATTTACCTTAGCTCTAGGAGGATAGTCTATCATAACACATTTTAAAGCTCTTGGCTCTAGCTTATTTTACCTGACATCAGCATAGGCCAAACATCTAAAATTTCTTAAGTTTGAATAGTCTGGTGTCTTCCCACTTCACCTTTCTTTTGGAGTTTTGAACTTAATAGCATATGAACGAAACCTTTTGATCAAATATGTAGCTGCAGCTACAGCTTCTCCCCAAAATCATATTGGCAGCCTTGAACTCAATAGCATACATTCCACTATCTAAAGGAGAGTTCTATTTATCATTTCAACCACACCATTTTGCTGAGAATTTATAGGGACTGTTTTATGCCATTTGATGCCTTTAGCTTTGGAAAATTCTTGGAACTTTTCAGAAACAAACTCGAAACCATTATCAGTCCTTATACACTTGGCCCTGTAGCTTTTCAGTTTCCACTTTTCTGCACCAGTTAACAAACTTGTTAAAGGCATCTGATTTATGTTTAATAACATAAGCCCATAATTTTCTTGAGTAATCATATATTGAAGACATGAAATAGTTTATTTCTTCAATGGTAGTAGTTTTAGATGGACCTATAGATTTTAGTGGATATATTCAAGAGACATTGGATATAAATGTTTTCCTTTAGGATATAATAGTTTCTTGTTTTTTTTCCTAAATCATAGTCATCACAGTTTTCTAGTTTCACTTCAAGAGGCATATTCAACTTTCCTTGCTTCCTAAATTCATTTAATCCTCTTTCACTATCATGTTATGCCATAGCTTGTTTTCATTTGATGGAACACGCTTAGTTTCACCAATAACAGTGGTGGTAATTAAATAATGTAGGCTCTGTTTTCTAACACCCTTCATCATAGTTTTAGAAACAATAAGTAAACAATTATCACCAGGTTTAAACTCATATCATTTTGACATAACATACCAAGAGATACAAGGTTTCGTTTCAAATTAGGGATGTATCTTACATCAAATAACAAACTGAATTTACCAGCATGAAACTTTAGCTTGAGCTGATTTTCTTTGCTGGATTGACTTGATCATTTCCAAGGATAATGGATCCAAGATTTTGTACTTGTAAGTCAGAAAATCAATCATTGTTAGGATACATATAGAATGAACAAATAGAGTCCAAAATCCATTCATCTCCAAACTTAGACACAATAAAATTTAGGGTTTCAATTTCTTGAATTTCTGGGCTTTTTTCTTCTTACACTCTCAAACTTTATGGAAATAGGATGTGATCCTATCCCGAATCATGAATGCATCACCGGAACTCCCACTATTCCCACCGCATTTTTCGCCTTGAGACTGTCGTCGTACCTCGCCTAACCGACAACAGGTCTTTAGCCGGGCCATCGAGTGCCGAGGGCCACCCTACGTAATGCACTTGGCCTCATGCCGGTTACCCTACTTCTCCCGCGTGCAGGCTCGTGGGCAATCGAGCGCCAAGAGCCGCTCGGCGCTAGTGCCTGGCCCCCGCCCGTCACTTACTTCTTGCGCACGCTTGTCGTACGCGTACCTCGCGTGGCACACTATGGGTTGCCGAAGCAGCATGGCTCTTCGCGCCTCGCCCCGACCCCTAATCGTTTCTTTCGTCCTTTCCGATCGTCACTGCGTCCAGCCTCGCCAGTCTCTTACATGCGCACTAGCCAGCAATAATAGGGATTGTGCGCGATGCCCTTTGGCACTGTGCACACGTTACCACTTGTTATCGCCTTGCATCGTGCCGTAGCCTAGATCTTGAGATCTCTTTGTTCTTCTCCCTGAATGAAATTTCTAGACCAAATTACAAAATAATTAAAAAAAACAAAAAAAAGTGAAGTTAAATGCATTTAATTACCACGTAAGTCAGATAACATACAAGATAAATCTAATTGTTGTATATCCAATTTAATTGTTGGCAGTGGCACAAAAAAATGAAGACAACTAATAATTTAAAATATGAAAGCCTATGATCCAACTTTGTTATCAACTGACGGAACTCGAATTTGGAGTTTAACTGTCAGGATATCATTCGATTAATTTACCTTTTTTGAGCAGAAACTTCGGTTTTTAAATTGTCGTAGATTGCTTGCAACTTTCGTCACTCCACTGATGGTTTGAAATTTTCTTAGAGCTTGAGGTCGTGGTCGAATCAAAGCCAACAAACAAGATTTAGATGTTTTCCAAGTTTTATACATGTTAGAATGTGAAGCTTGTTCTAAGTGCCATGTGTCCCTTAGCCAGTTTGACGATGCCACCACGCCTTTAGTTAAATTGAGAGAAATGATGAAATAAAGACTTTAGTGGGAAAACTAAAGTTATTTGCAAACTAGGCAAAAGACTAGTAACGAACGTGCAATTTTATTAAACTGAACTAACAAACTTTGAGTAATTAAGTAAATCTAAACTTCAAACCCTGTGCAATCAATTATATCTAAACAAGCTGCAACTTAAGTAAAAGCAAAAGTAAATAAGACAGCAGGTTACTAAACTAGTGCTAAAGAAAATGAATCAACACAAGTCAAACAATCAAACAAAAGTGTTTAATGCTAGATCTTTCCATTTTAGGAAATGTTTTAGTCTGGCATGGCAAAGCAACTCCACAGGATGAAAAAATAAGACTCTCTCTTACTCTCGCTTCTCATTGGCCGATAACTCTAAAATAAAGCAACAACAAGCAGTCTTGAATACTTAACACCCTCCGACTGAACCCTCAGATATTCAGGTGGCCAAAGAAGGTGACCGAGTTGCGGTTCCAGCGAGTGAACTCAACAGAAAAGAACTGAAATAAAACAATCCTACACCGAACATTTTTACAACTACAAGCGGTTATTCCTAAACTTCTAACTTGAATGGATCTCCTTACCTTTATCTAACAATCTTTGAATCTAAACTCGCCACTATTCCAACTTCGAACAAGTTCCGGCAATCAAGAAAATAAAGAGACTTCAACAATTTTGTAGACAAGAGACTTCTTTTGCTAAAAGCATGCGAGAACGTGAAAACCAAAATAACATAACGCGAAGCTAATTCAAAGCAGTAAAAACATCAACACACTGCTAAAATTCTAAAAGGACCGAACATAAAGAAATTAAAATGAGACATTGTTTTCGGCCCTCGGCCATATGTAAATCCAAAATCTAAAAGCGAACTAGAAACTTAAACTAAAATGATTGTCTCTCTCACAACTCTCTTTAGAAAATCTCTCAAGGTAACAACTGACAAAGGTATGGTGATTGGTGCTGGTATGCGAGAACAATGGGTAGGGAGTCCAGCCTCCCAAAAGTGGATGAGTTCTTGAAATGACTTGTGCTAGATATCATTTTTTCTGCCTTATTTCTCTTTTAATATGAAGGCTCTTAGGGTTATCAAGGTGAATATTGTTTGCTTCTCGCCCTCCTGGACTCTGTCTCTACCTCTAAGGCTCTTTAATCCTTAAGTGTGGTCTTTGCTATCCTCATTTGCAATCCCTTTCGCTAGATCACTGTCATTATATTTGGTTCACTGCCATCTTACCTATAGTCTTCTTACTTTTTATTTATCTCCGCCAGCCTATTTCATGCATCAAAAGACACCCAAAGTGTATACTATGTCTCAATTGGCACAAAAATACATCGGACAACACGACTGTAATCTAGCCTTGTCAAACCTTCTCACAATTAAGGTATGCTTGCCCTCAAGCATGAGATTGTTCAGATACCAGAAAGATTATGAGCTATGCTACACTTTACTCTCCCGACCGACACATAATAGTGTTATGTCATATAACCATTCAATTTCATTAATAATTTCATTTATAACGAAATATAATTGAAAATGACACGTGTTCTCAAAAGCTTTGATTTAGAGCCAACCCAACAAAATCAATGTGCTGATTATACATACATTAGATGCATGGTCTGTATTAAACTCAATTTAATTATTAATGTATAATATATAGAATCCAATATGGTTACAGAAAAAAGGGTTTGAGAGTGGCCATTTTATTAAACGAAAGCAACAAAACTAAACATAGAAAAGACATACAAAAGAACAACACAGACTCAAGACTCAACATAAAACAGACAAAAGAATCAACAACAACCCAAACATCCTCCCCATTTGCATAATCATGCAGATTGAAACTTAGCTAAAGTTAACCAAGAAATTAAGCAACGAGCATCAATGAATTCAGAAGATGATAATAAACTATGCAAGATTCTCTCAACTTTCATCCTCACGGGGTAGTTCTCTCAATTCAAGATTAATTCAATATTAGGTGGAAAGAAGAAAAAATGAGCCATATGTAATTGGCCTACGCATAAGAATGTGTTGAAGGTTAGTCCTTTCATAGTCTTGCTAGTTTCTATAGGCAATTTGTAAATGATTTTTCACCAAAGCCTCCCATTTGGATTATCTTGTGAAACAAATGTTGTCTTTGAGTGGGGTGAAGAACAAGAACTTGTTTTCAATACCTTGAAAAATGGTCGGACTTATGCTCCATTACTTACTTTGCCTAATTTTGAGAAAACTTTTGAACATGAATGTGATACAAGTAGAGTCGCGATTGGGGGTGTCTTCATGCAAGATGATAGATCTATAGCTTACGTTTATGAGAAATTGAACCATGCTCAATTGAACTATCCCACTTATGTTATCATTAGGTCTCTTGAAAATTGGCAACATTACATAATGCATAAGGTGTTTGTCATTCACACCGACCATGAGTCTATCAAGTTCCTTAGTCGTCAACATAAACTTGATAGGAGACGTGTTAAGTGGAGTACCTTTCTTGAGTCTTTCTCTTATGTCATTAGGTATAAGAAGGTAAGGAAAATGTGGTAGCCGATGCTTTGTCACAAAAACCTAATCTTTCAATCTTGTGTCAAGAGAAAACTCATTTTTCCACTTTTGAGTTGAGAAAATCTATGCTTACAATGTGTGCTTCCAAGTTTGTCTCCTTAGAATTCATTATGAATCTCTATAAAAAATATCATGATTTTGCTTCAATCTTTATTGTTTGTAAAAATGAGTCCTTGGGTAAATTTTACAAACTTGATGGATTTCTCTTCAAAGAGAATCGTGTGTGCATTCCTTTGTGCTCTCTACGTGAAATGCTTGTTAGGGAGTCTCGTAATGGGGGTTTGATGAGACAATTTGGTGTTTCTAAAACTTATGACATTTTGTATGAACATTTTTATTGACAAAAAATGAATAAGGATGTCGAAATAGTGTGTGCATCATGCATAGAACATAGGCAATCTATGTCCAAATCACATAACTTTGGCCTCTATACTCCCTTATCTATCCCTACTCACCCTTGGGTTGACATTTATATGAATTTTGTGCTTGGGTTGCCTACCACACAAAAAGGAAATGATAGCCTTTTGTTGTTATGGATAGATTTTCTAAGTTGGCTCATTTTATTCCATGTAGGAAAAAAAATGATGTCAAGCACATAAGCGACTTGTTCTTTAGAGAGGTTGTGAGGTTCCATGGAGTGCCACACACAATATGAGTGATAGATATTTCAAGTTTCAAGGTTACATTTGTAAAATCTTGTGGGATAAATTGGGTAGCAAAGTCTGTTAGGGTATATATTGAAAAGCAAGCTTCGAGCTGCTTTATATTTGTAAACTTTATTTCTCAATATATGAGAAGATTATTGTTTTGTCACATTGGCTTCCATTTTTATACTATGTTATCTTACAAACAATTATGATTAAGCAAACGTCTATAGGTCTTCTGCACTATAGACTGAGTGGGTGATCAGGTTATCACTAAAGGTCTCTCAGTTGGTTTCTTGTAGAAGAAAAGCTAAAGTTTTACAACCTAGATAGACTTAGACAATCTATCGTGAAAGGTTGCATTGTCAATCAAAAAGTTTACTAACTTTGGTAAATAAATGACATTGGTGTGGTATAGCACTGAATGGATTCACATTGAGATAAGTCTTTCTTACTGATTACGGAAAGACGAGGTCTCGATGATTATTTATTTCTTAACCTTTGTATACAACATTGAGCATAGAATATTGATTATGCACTGCTTTGATTTATCAAAATGCGTGGGTTTTTCATAGCCCAAGAATCCTGATATATTGGGCAATGGTAATTAAAATCTATAGATGCTAGGATTGTTATTGCACTAAATCGTGTCCCGAGAGAGTCCGGGTTGATAATATCCCCAAGAGGAGATCAATATAGGCTTTATTATATAGAAGCACGGCCGGCTTGGAATTTATTCTAAATTATAATAAATAATGAATTTTGAACTAAACCTCTTTTGGTAAAAGATATTAATTAATTGAAGCGAGTAGCAGGCTTAAATTAATTAATGGATATTAAAATTCTAAACATGGAAAATAAATTAATTAAAAAGAAGCCCAGATTCTCTGTAATTTGGATTTGGATGGGTAAGTCAATATTAATTTCTATAGTGGTCCAAATTAATATTCTATTGGGCTTATATTAAAAAAAAGGCCCAATTTAATTAATGAAAGCCCAATAGGGAGGCTCAGTCCAAATTTCTTTGGATCTCTAATCTGGCTCATTTGTATTCTATAAATAGGATAATGAGAAGGAATATACAATCAGTTTTTTCACAACTACACAAACAACATAGAATTTTTGTCCTCCCACCCCCAGGGATAAAAAATTTCATCATTTTTACACTTAGTATATTTCTCCTTATTTCCTTCTCTAAGCGCTAGGCATCGAGCGACCCAAGCGTGCGGCTAGCGCTAGGCTGTGTGGCAACCAACCCCAGCACGCGGATGCCTTGCATCCGAGGCGTGCGAGAGAGGATGGCAGGCGATGGGCACTCGCGGGTAGGCGTTGTGCACTGTACACACGACGTTGCGGCAGACGGCTAGGTGGCGAGAGCCATGGCCTGCCTAGCACCCCAAGGTCCAGCTCATGTTGAGCTTCAGCTCGGCGGATTGGCCAAGCAGTGGGAGAAAGTGGCAGCGAACAACGACTGTCCGACGGTGGTTCCGGGAAGTCGGCTAGTTGGATTGGGGTGGAGATTTGCTTGGTTAAATCTCTATCCTAATCCAATCTTGTAAAAAGATTTGGATAGATTTGGAAAAATCTATCCATAATCAAATAATATCTTGTTGAGATTTGTCTTTTGAAGATTTGGTAATATCTTTTTTTAAGATATGGTAATATCTTATCTTTTGAATAAGATATGATCTTAGGATTTGGTTAAATCTAATATGTTTCTAGATTTTTATTTTATAATTATTCTGTTTGGATAATTTTATCAAAACGTAAAAGGGATGTAATTTGTTTATTTCGTGCTTTATTTTATAATCGTTTTATCATGTGATGAAGTGGATTAATCTTCCTTTTTCCGATTTATGTGATAATTATGAAAAAATCATTTTTCTTCAAAATGGCTAAGCGATAATCACGACTATGTTTTATTTTCTTGAAAGTAAATAAGTGTCGTGTATGGTCTCCACAATTTAGTCTCCACCCTAGTGGGAGCTAAATTCCAAAGAAATTATAAATTCATATAAGTAGACTTCGTAATTGATAAAACTAAGAATTTTATTGTCACTCCCCAACCCCTCTGACGTATGCAATTATAATTTTAATTGGCTAAGTAATCACATATATATATTTATATAGTCAATCTAATTTGATTGTCTAAGTAATCATATATATATATATATACTTATGTTTAGCTTCTGTATATTATAATGAATAACTTGGATAACCTTTAAGATACATATATAATTTTTATTATATTGAGTCATTATAATTAATTCAATTATTTTCTTATTTGACACTCTCTTAATGTTTATAATGTAAATAAAAAAAGAAAACATGTAAATATGTAAAATGATGCCTGTATTGGGTTAGGGATGTCACAATTCTTCCCCCCTTTAAGAATTTTGTCCGCAAAATTATTTTCCCGCTAAATTAACGCATATCAAATTAAATCACTGACCCGTAAACAAATGTGGATATGTCTTTTTCATCTTTTCCTCTGTTTCCCAGGTTGCCTTTTCAATCTTGTGGTTCTGCCAAATAACTTTAACTATGGGAATCTCTTTCCTTCACAATTGTTTGACCTGGCAGTCCACTATTGATATTGATTCTTCTTGTAGCTCATATTCTCAGAAATCTGAATATCGGGATCTTTCAAAATATGTGAAGGTAACATACTAACGTGGAAAACATTGTGGATCTGCGCCAATTCTGGAGGTAGTGCTAACTTGTATGCATTGTGGATCTTCATTTTTTATTTTCGGCCACCAATAATGTTGCCTCAGAGTATGATACATCTTTATCGTTCCTGGATGCATTGCATAACGTGCATTATGTGCTTCATCTATAATCTCACATCTTAAATTATCAACTTCTGGTACACATAGCCGAGTGTCAAACATCATTATCCTGTAGATTGAACGGTGTGTCTTTACCTTGTCGTACTTTATTAGTAATTTGCACAAAATTTTCATCCTTTGATTGAGCATCTTGAATTCGTTGTCTGAGTATTGGCCGAATTTCTAAAGTTGCCAGTAATCCTCCACTCTTCTCTAACTAAAATTTTCCATTCAAACTTCGAAGAGCAATCAACTCTGATAATGGAGTTGTATGCATATGCGCCATCACGCTGCTAGATTTCTGACTTAGTGCATCTGCAACAACATTTGCTTTCCCAGGATGGTAATCGATAGTACAATCATAGTCCTTAAGCAATTCCATCCAGCGCCTTTGTCTCATGTTCAACTCTTTCTGATTTATCAAATACTTCAAACTTTTATGATCTGTCAAAATACGAAAAGTCTCTCCATATAAATAATGACGCCAAATCTTCAATGCAAACACAACAGCTGCCAACTCCAGATCAT
>JAYDZE010015775.1:0-10124 GCA_034509125.1 Monilaria moniliformis
TCTTGAAACGCCTGCTCCAATCCAAGACGGGGAGAGTCCCTGTCCGGTTTCTCAGCCACTGATCCAAGCTCCCATTCGCCATATACTCGTAAACAAGCACCTTTTCCTCGCCATAGGAGCAGTAGCCAAGCAATGAAACCAGATTCCGATGCTTCACCTTCCCAAGAGTCTCCATCTCTGCCAAAAACTCCCTCTGGCCCTGAGTTTTGGACTGGCTGAGCTTCTTCACTGCGACTATTTTCCCCTCGGGCAAGGTGGCTTTGTACACAGTCCCAAAACCACCATCCCCTATAATGTTGCTCTTGCAGAAGTTGTTGGTGGCCTGGAGTATGTCGACCAACGTCAGTTTGAGGAGAGGCTGCTCAAACATCGCGATGTTGATGCTCAACGGCTCCTTGGATCTGCTGCTACTGCTCAAGAAATACAGATTCTGATCATCGGAGCTATTCAACTTGCTGCTGTCTCCGCTATGCTCAGGGTAGTTTCTGCTGCTCCGATTACTCCAGATTCTCAGGACTATAACCACAGAGAGGGCTACCAAAACCGCCCCAACCACAAGTGATACCAGACCCCAAACGTTCAGGAACGGTGACCTTCTGGCAAAGCTCTTCAAAGGGCATCTCAACCCCACAATTCCACCACACAAATCCTTGTTCCCAGCCAGTGCAGTCCTCGTCAAGTTCAAGCACATCCCGTTTCTTGGAACGGGGCCTTCAAGTTTGTTCTCAGAGAGATTCAAGAACAAGAGATTGTTTAGACCACAGACTTCCTCCGGAATCCCCCCATGGAGCATGTTCTTGGAGAGATCAAGATACACAAGCTGGGCAAGATCTCCAATGTCAGATGGAACCTCACCGGTGAAACCATTACCATGAAGATCCAAGACTGTCAAATACGACATATTCCCCAACGAACTTGGCAAGTCTCCGCTGAGAGAATTGCAACTCAAATTCACAAACACAACTCGCCACGCCCCAGAATTGTTGAACAGGCTGTCTACATGGCCGCAGAACTGGTTCTGCTGAGCATAAAAGCCAACAAGATTCTCCATTCCAGATAGTGCACCAGGAAGCTCATTGCTTAGCATATTAGAGCTCAAATCCAAATGAGTGAGCCCAGCTAAGCTACCTAAAGCAGGAGGAACCGAACCAGACAACATATTCGAAGACAAATTAAGCTTCACCAATCCTCTTAATCTACCAAGACTCTCCGGAATTGACCCTGTAAGCTGGTTATTGCCAAGATGGAAACCTTGCAACTTAATACAATCACCGAATTCAAACGGAACGTTACCAGATAGGAAGTTACCCGACAAATCAAGGGTCGTGAGATTGGATAGGCGTGCCAAGGACCTCGGTATCACCCCAGAGAACAAGTTGTTGCTGAGGAGAAGATCAACAACAACCATACATCTCCCTAGCTCATCTGGGATCGATCCACTCAATCTGTTGTTGGAAAGATCATACACACCGTGGTGCTGCACGTAGCTGGAATCAGGGATGCTTGAAACCTGCTGGAAATACTTGGATTCTTTCCAAGGGATCTCACCGGATAGATTGTTGTACGACAGAATGAGGCATTGCAACTGAGGCAGTTCTGCAAGTTGTTGTGGGATGGAGCCGTTGAGCATGTTGTTCCCCAAATCCAATGTTGAGAGCGCGGTGCAGTTGCCGAGCTCTGCTGGAAGAGGCCCTTGAAGGAAATTGGAGTTCATATCGAAAACTGATAGAGAAGACAATCTTCCAATCTCTGCAGGAATGCTGCCGGTTATGCGGTTGTTGGGAAGCACGATACTCTGCAACGACGCTGCGTTGCCAATTTGAGAAGGAAGACAGCCCTCTAACTGATTATTTGCTGCGGAAAACTCGATCAAATACAATGACCTCCAGAGGGATACAGGAATTGGACCCGTGAAATTGTTGGAATCCAACTCAAGACTGATCAATTGGAGGTTAGATAAATAATCAGGGATGGAGCCAACGATCTGATTATTAATCAGCTTCAACTGCGTCAAATTCCCACAGTTTTTGAAAGTTTCTTCGATACTTCCAGTTAGAATGTTGTCTTCGAGCTCTACCTCCTCCAACAGAGCAGCATTGCACAGCTCTTTCGGAATCTCGCCGCTGAGCATGTTACTGCCCAAACTGAGGTGGCTCAGCACCGAGCAATTCCCAATTTCGGATGGTATTTTACCCGAAAACCTGTTGTTGGAGAGCAATATGGAATCAATCTGCGTCCATTTTCCGAGCCAAGAAGGCAATGCGCCGGAGAGCTGATTCTTCTCAGCGGAAAACGTCGTCAGAGATGGCAGCTCGGATAGTGCCTCCGGCAGAGCTCCTGAGAGAGAATTGAAAGAGAGCAGCAAGAGGTTCAAATTTCTGCATTTCCCAATCTCCGACGGTATGCTTCCGTTAAGCTCGGATTCGACAAGGTTTAGCACAGTCAAATTCTGCAATTCTCCCAAGCTCTTCGGGAGTGAACACTGCAGCGGATTGAAAGAGAGATCGAGTTTGCTCAATGACTTCAGCCGTGAGAATGATTCCGGTAGAGGGCCGTTGATCGAGCAAGACGGCGCGGAAAGGATTTCGAGATTAGACAGCTGGCCGATCTCCGGTGGAAACATGCCGGAGAAATGGTTCTCTCCAATATAAAGCTCGGTGAGAGAGGACAGCTCTCCGGCCTCCGGCGGTATGCTCCCGGAAAGGGAGTTGTTGGATACGTCAAACGAAGTTAAAAATCGAAGCTTCGCGAATAAATTTGATGGCAGAGAACCGGTGAGGAAATTATTACCCAGCGCCAAAATCTGCAAGCGAGTCAAGTTCCCAATGTGGGGCGGGATGTTTCCGGCGAGTGCATTACCGGAAAGATCAAATGCTTCGAGCTTCGCCAATTTTCCTAACTCCGGCGGAATCTTCCCTGTGAAGAAGTTGGGGCCGAGTCGTAACGTTTGGAGATGGGTCATCTCACCGAGTCCAGCCGGCAACTCGCCGGAGAGGCGATTATAGCCCAAGTTGAGCACTTTGAGGGCGGTAAGTGAACCAATTTCGTGAGAAATTACTCCAGTGAACTCGTTGGAGGAAAGATCCAGGACAGTGAGGGTGGTGAGGGAGAAGAGAGAAGCGGGGAGGGGCCCCCTGAGTTGGCGAGTGGAAAGAACGAGCGACGTAACTCGGTCGCCCTCGCACAGCACTCCGGCCCACCTGCAGTGAGAGATTGAAGGGCTCCATGAAATGAGTGCTTCGGGGTTTTGGAGAGAATTCTTGAAGGACAGCAGGCTATCTCTGTCGGAGGTTTTGGCGGCGTTTGAGGGCATGAAACCCAGTTGAATGAGTGCAAAAATGCTGTAGAACAGGCTGGACAACGCCATTCCTTTTGAAACTGGGAAAAAATAGTGGAGAATTGTAAATGGCGGGCTGCTAAAAGCTTCAATATATGGGAGTTTTTTGGGGATCAAGTGTCTGGCAAAGGCGATGCATTTGTGATTTCTTGGACGGAGGAGGGAATTCAGTGGAAGTGTGTGACAGTAGGACTTTCTTGAGAATTGAAAAGGGGGAGGGAGAAGGGAGGTGCAGTTTGTTGGGAACACGAAGAGAGTGGCGATGGTACATAAATATTTCGTTGTTTTTTATTTTAAGGAGATGGATGAAATGTTTTTTGATGGGGGCGAAATAATTTTGTCTTATGTTTGGTAGGACGGCGTCGTTTGAAGAGGGGAGGGGCCCTCGCAAAAAGCACATCCAAAACAATACGAAAAGGTCCCCAACCCAAAAAAGAGCATTTGGAGACCGAGTTTGTCAGTCTTCGACTTACGCAGATTTTGATTCTTCAGTTCAGTAGCATCTCCTCCCTTTTTACTATACTGCCCTTCACATATTACGCACCTCGTCGCTTTTTTTTTTACCAAAATACACGTGTTCAAATGACAAAACATTAAAATTATCTGGAAATTTCAAAGGTTTTTTTATTTAATTATTATATTACTTTCACATTGTAAATTTAACAGTTTTTAAATATTATTTTTTATCCAAAACTTCATCTATCCTATAAAATAGTATACTCTAGTGGCACGAATTTTAATGAATATTAGTCACGTAAACATTTATAATATATATTTTTATATCTTTATATTGCTCAACACACTCCGTCCCAAAATTATCATCTGGTGTGTTGATCAAGGAGCATTTAAACTAGACAAACCCGACAAGGAATTCTTACATATCATACATCATATGGCCTAATTAATTTGTGATCTAAGTTCTCTAAATAATTATTGATCAAACAATTAGACCTAACACTTCGAGAACACAAACATGCAGTTATGACTACTCAAATTAAACCTCATGAATTTATAGGTTCATGTTTAACTTGTCGTTTTCCAAACCAGACTAATAAACTTAGCTCGACATAAAGAAAGAAACAAAAAAAAAAAAGAGTGAAAAACTTACCTGAATAATAAACTGTAAAAAAATTGGACAAATTGTCTTACAAAAATTAGAACAGAAATTAAACTATTATGCCCCAGAGGACTTGTTACTTCCTCACGTAACTCAAACTAAAAAGAACTAATGGTAACTAAGCTATACTAAATAATGCTAGCCCTCCTCCCATTTTTCATCGTCGTTGTCGTTGCTTCTTTTATAGGCAAATGTTTATGGGCCGTTGGAGGGTCCGGTCCATGGTGTAGGCTCAGTGCTTCGTCTGGTCGCTGAATTGCTATGTATATCTTCTTTCCATTTTTATCTCTTACGACTCGATCTTTGCCTTATTCGCTGGATCATGAATATCTTTAATATGCCCGATAAGAAATGTTGGATTTCGTTCATTATCTAATGCCTTGGATAAGGATCAATTTTGCTCCACCCGTAGCATTTTTCCACTGCGGCCAGCTTCAACTAATCTTTTATGTTTCCTTATCTCCTTTATAGCGCCACATTGACCACAACATCCTCGTTCTCATAGTTGATTTTCGCCCGATATTTTGGTCACACTAACACCTCACTCTGGCTTTGCATTCAATACTTGTCACTCTGCCTAACATGGAATCTGCCCTCAAAGGTGTGCTATTTGGCTTCTGCTGCACTCTTTGACTTTATTGGTGAAAATTATCTGATTTGCTCTACAAGCTGCATCTTTTGCCCAAACCTGACTTGTTGCCCAAATGTGTTCTCTCAGACACAGAAAACATATAAAATAGACAAAAAGACATGATCTAGATATCCTAAAAAAACACAAAACGAGCTCAAACTTTGGCTCATAACACACAGAGTACTATCGACATTGGCACTTCTAACTTACCACCTCATTTTAATACTTCATGTGGTCCATGTGCCATGAGATTAAGATATTCTATAAATATCTTAATTTTTTATTCAAATAAGGTATTTGCTTATTGGATAAGATTACTCGTTTTTTACGATAAATCGCAGCTTAATTGATAAATCGTTTTCCTTTAATCAATAGATTGAGATTTTGAGTCATTCAATATGTGTGAATTTTGGTCTATATGAGTTTTATATCTAAGCAAAAAGCTTGGTTATCTTTAACAATAAAAGAGTTTATAAAATGTGGATATGTATATGAATTGTATTCAAAAATAAAAGATTGGTCATCATTTAATAATAAAAGAGTTTATAACACTTACCGCGTTGATAAATTCTAACTAGTTGTTGGAACGTCGTCTTGCGAAGCTACATTTGTTATTCAGGTAAATTTGATCATTAATTTATGATGAAATTTCTTTGTCAATTAACAAAATCGAGGAAATGACTGAAACTTCAATTTGCAAACCACATCGTAGCATGAATTCGTTCATAGTAAAAGCATAGAATAGTCAAAAGTTATCCCCAATTGAAAATCTTGTCAGTTATTGTAAGCATGCAACTAAACCTCAAACTTAACAAAATAAGTTGTATGTGAAATGCTCAGAGAATGAATATGATGACTGGAAGAGGATTGTATGAACCAGAAGCTATCATACTCATACAATGAAATATTTACAATAAATAAAGTAAGTCACTCTTATATATAAGCTTATTTCATATATATATATATATATATATATATATATATGTGTGTGTGTGTGTTAAGTAGCAAAAACACTCATAATTTTACAGTAAAAAAATTGGGTTCCTAACATACACAAATTGAGAAAAATAAGTATGTCCGTCTAATAGAGCCGTTAGACGGGGGGACTTATTTGCTCCATTTATAAAATTATGGATCAAATTACATAAAACATAATATTAGTCATCTATTTATTTTTTTCACAGTAAATAATAGGAGTGTCTTTACCATTTAAACTTTAAAAAAATGACCATATATGAAATATAGAACTAGAAGCACATAATAAAATGGAAAAAGAAATTACAGTATGAATCTAAATAAATCTAAGATAAGAGGACTTTCGTGTTTTATTATCTATTAATTAAAAAATGAATATTACATATAATATATTGGACCAGATCTAGAACTCGTACTATATAAAAAATTTGGCCTTTCTTAAAATTTGAGCCTGGTAACTGAAAAATTATGTGTATTTTGGCCCTAAATTTTTGGGTTATGGATTTCAAGATCCCGTAAGTTCTCTAATTAATAATAAAGAAAAATAGCATACCACTCGATATGTTATTTTATTTATTTCGATAAACAAGTAAGCAGATATGTTTTTATATTTATTATTAGTGTGTTGGAAACGTAATTTTATGTAATTGAATTTGAAGTTATAATATTCTAATTCAATTTTAAATCTTTATTTGATAAAATTAAATAATTGATATAGAATTGTGTTGTAATTTTAAATTTTTTGTTTGGTAAGTTATAAAGGTAATTAATTGAATAATTTATTTTATTTTTTTATTTATATACATTATGTAGCATTTAGAGTATATTTATGTGTGTGTATTTTTTATTATTTTTATAAATATGGCACTAAACAAATTCATGGTACCAAACACACCCTTCCATTATATTATCTATTTTATATAATCCAAATATATATTCGTAAGCATCAACATACGGTTAGTTCAGTAGAAAATTAAATCGAAAAAATTAAATAATTATATTCTCATCAAATAAATAAATATATTTTATTTTTCTAAAAAAACTAAAAAACAAACCACGAAATTTTTAAATAAGATAACTAAAAATTGGATATAATTAAAAATTATATGCCAAAAAAAACTAGAGAGTGAGGGAGGAGATAGTGGTGTGTGTGTGAGAGAGAGAGAAAGAGAGAAAGGCTGAGTGTGCGTGTGTGTGTGAGAGAGAAAGATAGAGAGACTGTGTGTATATATGTATAGTGTGTGTGTGTGAGAGAGAGGGGTGTGTGTGAGAGAGATAGAGATGGTGTGCATGTGTGAAAAAGAGAGAGGGCGTGTTTGTGTGTGTGTTTGTGTGTGAGAGAGAGGGTGTGTGTGTGTCTATGAGAGATAGCATGTTTTTGTGTGTGTGTGTGAGAGAGAGATAGATGGTGTGTGTGCGTCTGTGAGAGAGAGAGCATGTTTGTTTGTGTGTGAGAGAGAGACAGAGTGTGTGTGTGTGAGAGTGTGTGTGTGGGTGAGAGAGCACATATTAGGAATATAAAATTCTAAATATTTAATTTAGTTATGGAATTCAGATTGTGCAATTGAGAGATTTAGAATATGAATTAAATTTCAATCCAAATATTTTTGTGGTATCAAACAATAAATTTGAAATTTATCGCTCTAATTTTAAATCCAAACCATCAATTCCACACACCCTAATACTCCCTCCGTCCGCCATAAAATGTCTCACTTACAAAAAATGGACGTCTACAATAAAATGTTTCATTTCACTTTTACTATTTTTTGTAAATGAGTCTCACACTCCACTAACTCATTACACTCACATTCCATTATAAAACTAATATATAAAAGTGGGACTAATATTCCACTAACTTTTTCCACCCACTTTCACACATCTTTATTAACAAAGTCAAACAATTTCTTAAAACCCGCACCGAGTCAAAACGCGCCGGTTTATCGCGGACGGATGGAGTACTTTAATTATTGTAAATTTAATCAATATATCAGTCAAAGAATAAATAGAAAAAGATGCAACAAGCCAATGAACTATAATTAGCTACCCTAATGAAAAGACAAATAAAAGATGACTCTCTAGTCATGCACCCCCACCCCAACCTACGCTGTGACGCTGCTTTATTGCTTTATCAAACTCATCCCTTGTTTTTTCTTTCCAAATTGTTATCTATGAAATGCTAGTGGCTTCATTTCCCCTCTCTCTCTTCCTCTAATAACCCACTGATACTTTTTCTCGCTCTAACTTAGCCACAAAATGCTAGTGCCATGTTTTAACCTGTCCTGAACCTCAAATCTCCATGTTGGAGCAAAATACTAACCAATTTATCTGCAACTAATTATGAGAAGGGGAGATGGAGAGAGATCACCAAACACCTAAACACCAAGAAAACCCCCCACCATCTCTCTTCTCACCTAGTCAAAACCCTAACACGTGCTCACCGAGAAATGTTGCTGCGGCGGCCAACGATCGGCTGAAGAGAGACGAGTGGAGCGAAGGCGCGGTGTCGAGCCTGCTCGAAGCGTACGAGGCCAAATGGACGCTCCGGAATCGGGCCAAGCTCAAGGGCCAGGATTGGGAGGACGTCGCCAGGCACGTCTCTACGCGAGCCAGCGGCTCCAAATCGGCCAAGACGCAGACGCAGTGTAAGAATAAGATCGAGTCCATGAAGAAGAGGTACCGATCGGAGTCCGCCGCCGCGGCTGAAGCCTCATCGTGGCCGCTCTATCCTCGCCTCGATCTTCTCCTTCGCGGAAATGGAGTTGGTGCTGCTTGTGCTAATCCTCCTGCTGTTGTAGTCGTGGAGTTGCCATCTGTGCAGCCGGCGGCTGATTTGGAGGCTGGAATTGGCGCGCAAAATTCACCTAATCCGAACGGCGGTGATCGGGTGGGTAAGGTAAGTATCAGAACCCATGCCAAATTGTGGTAATTGCCTCTTCTCACAATCGGTAGGGTTGCATTAATTAGAACGATTATGCAGGAGGAGGAAGGAGAGGGCGCGAGGAATGAAGAATCGGAGAAGAAGGCGATGGATGAGACAGACAGCAGCACACCAGCAATTGATCTGGAGAAGGAGAAGGGGAAGTTGAAGAGGAAGGAGAAGTCGAAGAAGCGAGAGAGGGAGGAGTGTTGGGAAATAGGAGATAGTATACGGTGGGTGGCGGAGGTGGTGGTGCGGTCGGAGCAGTCGCGGATGGAGACGATGAGAGAGATAGAGCGAATGAGGGCGGAAGCAGAGGCCAAGAGAGGGGAATTGGAGCTTAAACGGACTGAGATAATTGCTAATACTCAGCTACAAATCGCGAAGCTTTTTGCTAGAGGATCCATCCAATAATGGCGTCTGCGCCTTCGTCTTGGTCGTCGCTTATATTTAAATTTGATTTGTGTACTAGTAGTAATATATACGCACGTTTCCAATAGAAATATGAATTTATTTCTGTGATTGCGATGTTAAGAACTGTGACATTTTGATCGGATCAAATCAACTTATTTAGGACCAATCATCACCTTGTAATTGTTCAAATAGATTATATGCAAGTCTTTGTTTCATCACCTTGTAATTGTTTAAAGAGATAAACATTATGACATATGAGCCAACGTCTCATACTTACTGCTGAGAATAAATTTCACCAAATGGCTCACGGCATCATCAACTAGTGTTGGACATTGGTCAAGTAGCCAAATGTTGTCTTCTCTCTTTAGTGCCTGGAATCAATGAGTCGAGCTATGAAAATTTAAATCCAATTTGTGCTACTTTATCAGATGATTTATGTTTACCAAATAAAACATTCTACTAGTTGAAATATTTCAATGTTGAATTGAAGCAAAAGCAACTTGGAGTTGGACCAAACCCCACAGCCCTTCCATCATAAACAAATGAAAATTCAACCACTGCAATGCTGCAAAAAGTCAGCTTATATACACCCGACCCAACCAACCCTGCCCCCAAGATTTCCCCCAAATCACATGGACGCCTTGAAGCGGAGAGCCGTCAAAACCCTAGTCGCCAAGCTCACCTCCGTCTCGGAGCACACCCGCACCGAGGCCATCTGCGAGCTCCGCCTCCT
>JAYDZE010015786.1:0-10123 GCA_034509125.1 Monilaria moniliformis
TCTGGAAAACAACTCAGAATTCGACAAGAACACACCCAGAATTTGAACAACAACATACCCAAAATCTGGACAACCCAGAATCCAAACAATTCGAACCCTAATTTTTGGAGGCTCAGATCTGGAAGCCCAACATCATCACCGCCTCATATATGTCACAAACCCTACGCGAATCCGAACAACACAAATCCGTCGAACATTTCGAAAGTTTGAAGTAGGGGAGGCTCAGATCTGGAAAACCAAATCATCACTGTCCGAAATCCGCCACAAACCAACATCATCACTGCCTAAAATTAAGCGAGACGGCGGCCGTGGTGTGTCGGCGGCCGTGGAGAAAGGCCATCATGTGTCGGCACCCACTACCACCGGCCACATGCACTACTGTCGGTTGCCGTTCTAAATGTTGCCGACCGGAGAGAGGGTGAGTAGACAGTAGAAAGAGAGAGGTTGCATCGACGAGAGTCACGGGAGACAGAGAGAGTGAGAGCAAAGAGAGAGAGTTGCATCGACAGAAGAGAGAGTAGAGAGTATAGAGAAAGAGGACAGCATAGGAAATCAGGAATGAACAGTGAATTATCGCACCTAAATGGTGCGATGCCAGGACCCCTAAAACGCCGCCGTATTGGGCTACTTCTGAGCGGGCCGCAGTTAAATTATCTTGGCCCGACGGGCCGAGATAAATATACTCATGCCTACCAAACAACTTAATACTACTGTTGGGCTATGAGATTTTATCCTATCTTGGCCCTTATCTTGCCTATCAAACTGGGCCTTAAGTTTGTATATAATTAGAGGTTGTAACATGTCTGTCACTCTTCATTCGAATTTTCACCCCTATCATATCATATCATATCATATCTTATCAATAACGTAAAATTATGATTTCTTGCCTTACAGTACAATGAACAATCTATATAAAACCAACAATTATGTTTATAGTTCGAATCTATAATTAAACCACCTATAAAAATTTTCATTATTAGGGCATGTTTGGTAGTTTAATTTAGGATGTGAAGATTAATTAGTCTTCGCTTAACAGTATAAATCTAGTGTTTGATAATTTAGTTAAAAAAACCCTCAAGCCCGCAAGAAAACGATGGCCTGTGTTTAGCCTTGTACGTTGTTACTCCTTAGCTTATTTATCTCTCACATTCGGTTGTTTTATTTTTAACTCCATTGAACAGTACTTTCATCTCTCTCTCTCTCTCTCTCTTCGCGGTGGAGGTGATTTGCGCGGCGGCGGCGTAGGTAATTTGGGCGGCGGTGGCGGAGGTGATTTGGGCGGCGACGGAAGAGGATTTGGGCGGCAACGACTTTGATTCAGGCTCTCTCTCTCTCACTCTCTCTATTCCTCACCTTCATCCTTGCGCCACCACCACACCATTGCATCGCGACACACTGCTTTCACCGTCCCCGCTTCGCGCCACCGCCGATATCGCCACCACCACCGCTGTTGAAGGCGGCGAGTGCGTTGCCCATAGTGGTGGTCATTTGGCCGGTGTTGATTCATATTGGTTCGGTTGTTCGGGGAATGTTGGCTCGATTGTTGGTTTGTTCGATTTTTTGGCCGAAATGATGACGCGGTGGAGGCCGCCTAACTAGACCAACTTCATCGTCTTTACCGATTGGGTTTGTTCGATTGTTGGTTTGTTCGATTTTGTGGACGCCACCATCGCTATGCGATTGTTGGTTTGTTAGATTTTGCTTCCAATTTTGCTTCGGTTCGGTGTTCGATTTGGTTTTGATATTGGTTTCTGTTTTTGGTTTTGATTTGGTATCGATTTTGCTTTGATATCGGTTTCGATTTTGGTCATTTGCAGGCGGCGATCGGGGGGAGGGGGGGTTGTTGTAGGTGGCGGTCGAAGGAGAATGGTGCATGCGGGGTTGAGGTGAGGTTACACTCTTAATCATTAATTAATTGATTTTACCTTAATTAATCGTTAATTAAATAATTATATTCAATCACAATTTACCTTAATTAATCATAATTTACTTTAATGAATCACAATTTAGCTTAATTAATCATAATTTAGCATAATTAATGATTAATTAATTAATTATTATTAAAATGTGGAATATATTCGTTTTTTTTATAAGGGTAAAAATATTATTTTATAATTTAATCTACTAAATAATCTAGCCTATCCAATAATAAACACTTCACTATTTATATCTTACTTTTAATCTCATCTGCCAAATAATAACATAAAAATCAATATTAATTTTAACTAATATTTTTTCTCTTGAACTAATACTAATTTAAATATAATTTAATATAAATTTTATTCTAATATTGCTAGCAAATGAGCTCTTAAGATAATAATTGTGAGGCAAATAGAGCCAAATTTACATAAAATTTAGGGTGAAATTTTCGAGGTAAATAGAGCCAATTTACATAGGTTCTCCTTTTGGACAGTAAATTTAAGGCAATTTGTCTTTTTGCACGTGAGAGTTTCTCCAACATTTGTAGCGAATCTCACTTATTCAAAATACTGTCATGTTGTCACTTTCATTTCCCCATGGAACACGAAGCGAAATATAAATTTGAATTGAATAATTCCAAAATCTTAACCTAAAAATCTTCAAATTCTATATATTTGTCACATTGAATTCGTTCTATTCGTTTCAAATATATATACATACACGATGAAATACAATTCAATTATAATTTAATTGGTAAAATACTTTCTATCCAATTAATAAATAATATATTTGAATCATTATGTGCTTGAATTTACAAATTTAAAAATAAAATAAAAAAGTTATGATTATATAGAACTATATTGTCATAATAAAACTCGAAAGAGAAAAAGCTTTAATAACTTAAATAATTTATTTGGAATGCACAGAAACATTATAATCATGATAAAGAATTAGATCAGAAGTTGTGGCACTAATTAAATGGTGCAACAAATAATTTAATTAGTATCAACAACAATTAATTTAATTGGATTGGAGTTGTTAATTAAATGAGAAAAGTTGGCGTATAAATTAAAATTATGGTGAGAGTGCAATCCAACGAATTACAGACTTACAGTGATTATATTAATTTTGAAGACCTCGGCGCTTTGTACGTGTGTTCTTCCTTTTCCTTCTAAATCTCTCTCAACTCCGCTCTCTCTCTCTCTCTCTCTCTCTCTCTCTCTATCTCATACACACACTACACGCACGCAGACAATACACGCGTTTGTGCATACGTATACATACACGTGTTTTTGTATCTATTACTTTTTCCCTCCGAATCTATCCCTTACTATTATGTCATATGTTTGAAGTGCAAACGTTAAGAACGAAGCGGTGAGGTCAATATCTGAGATGGATTCAGCTGAAAATTCGAGCATCTATCGGTGTCTTGCGCCTCGAATTTATCGAATCGGTGGCTTGAAGGCCACTGACTGACTGTGTGTGAGTTTATGTGTGTGTGTTATGTTCTAGATAATTGAATTCGTCGTTTTATTTATTTTTATTTTGTTCTACCTTCTTCTTTTTTCCATTCTGTTTTCTTACGGTGATGTGGATTGAGAGAGGACTCGACCTATTGCCGATTCCTGAATGCTGGTTGGGAAAAATATGGAGTTTGCGAAAAAAAAAAAATCTGTGTGATTTTTGGCGTTTGTTTCGTTGGAGTGACTGTGGAAAGTGATATGCCTTAATTTGGTTGAAGTGGTTTTGTTCTTCATTCACATCGAAAAAGTAAACTAGAATTGTTAAACATATTCCATGACTTTCAAATTCTCGCGGTTGATGGTAGGAGTCTCTGGTTTTCTTAATCATGTCATGTGTGTGTGTGAGCTGCTCGTTTTGTGATTCAATTTCTAGTTTTCAAATTAATCTTAATCTGTTATTGAGTTTTTGTCATTTGTGTGAAATTATCGAAGAAAAGTTTAAAATCCTGTTTCTGAGCCCTATCCTCAGTGTCGAGTTCAAGCTGAACTAGCTGCTTGTGTCCTCTATGGTCCAAGAAAACACTAATAATGAAATAATAAAAGAGAAAAAGAATCAAGAATTGCGGTGAATTGAAATATGCAGTTATTGCATGGATATTTTTGCAGACCCTATGTGACATCAGGAAATGTTTCATTGCATCCTTAATCCATGTGAGCACCGATGCAAACAAGATATAAGTGCACTATGAGTTCTCATGCCATCTGCATGTCACAGCTCGATTCAGTAACTTTTGAATTGGATCTCTGAAATGTAGTATAGGGGGCATGGATGCAGAAGTTGTAAATTTCCTTTAGTCAAGGCAGTATCAGAATCAACAAGTTGGCAATTAATAACCACACCAAAAATATCTTCCACTAGTAGTATTGCATGTGATGCTGATTTTTCATCACTAGCCTCCTTTTTGTGTACATTCCAAAATTTAGCACTGAATTTGAGCACCTAGATGGTTTATGATGGTGATTTGAGATTTGTTATGCTGTTCTCTTTCTTCTGTTTTCCAGTTATGATGAATCTGTTCAAATGAGATAGATAAGGATAGTAATCATTGCACTTCCATTATACACCATGTGTAAACTACAATTTACTGATCTTTGCCGCAAAGTTCTATTTATATGTATCTTAGCATTAACATCAGATATACTTGCATTTATTGTAGCCTTTTTTATCAGAGATTGACAAAGCATATGAGAGGATTGACATCATGGAGGTGGCTAATCAAGAAAAGACATTTCTTATTTGATGGGGTAAGTGGTTTGGTAGGGTTGCTTTTATTTGTTTCAATTCTGGCACAGACTGATATAGATCACGCGCATCGGGCTGTGCATGAGATCGGGTGGGCAGTGCCAAGGCCCACCTGGTGCCTTGACTGTGCGCAGGAGGTGCCGAGGCCCAGCAGAGGTGCGCTGACTGCGACGGGCCGGCCCATGAGGAAGCAACGTAGTTCATTAGGAGTCGTCATTTCTAGAGTCTTTAGAGTCTTGTTTTTGTTGGAGTTTTTATGTTATCTTATTTCTAATGTTTATCTAGAGTAGGGTTAGTTTATCCTTAAGATAAACATGTCCTACTAGAGTTAGGAATCTTTGAATCTTGAGGTTATAAATACCCCTTGATGCTAGAGAGGGAGGTGTCGAGTGACCACAGTTTAGAGTAGGAGAAATCCTTGGGCTTTGGAAATTCCAAGGATTAGAGTCTTCCCACTTACGGGAATTTATAATAGTTCAATTCATAGTTCTATTATATTTTCTTCTATTCACTTTCTTCCATCATTTTTCCACACATATTTTGCATATTTCCCGCCCATTAGCAACTGTTGCCTTTACTCCATATCACAGACTTAGATGGATCTTACATACCTTTATGCACATATATATTTTAGGGTTTTTTTTGAATGATCATAGTCGTCCAACTTTGTTAAGTTGGACCAGTATCAATGCTTAACCTATAAGTGAAACTGCAGGGATTATGTGGAGCAAAGATGAATCAGGTGCCGTTTATGGGAGTTGTCTGCACAGTTATGTTATTTGTCATATACAGGACTACAAATTATCAGTACCAACAGACAGAGGTATGTTAACACAGAGTTTGCTTTAGAAGTTTGGTCGTTTTCTGTCGACCCTGGCTTCTTTTCTCTAACATTTTCATGTACATTGACTATGATGGCGTAACACTTACAGTTTCATCCTTTTCTTGCTCTTTGTTTCAGATGGAATCAAAATTGCAACCTTTCTACACATCAAAGGTACATGCATGTTTTATTAATCTAACAATCTCAATGTCACTTGAGTAATGAAAGAGTTCTGATAAGATACTTCCATTCCTTTCTTTATTTACTTCGACCAGTTTCTCTTTGTTTTTTTCCCTCCTTTCCTGCTGTTGAGGTTTTATTGGCATTTTTATCCAGGAGACACCTGTAGATACAACAAGATTGAATAGTCTGCCTCATGGTATCATTGAAGCAAGGTCAGACCTGGAGTTAAAGCCGTTATGGACATCAAGCAGTCATAAGTCACAGGTATTACTCTATCGCATCACTCACTAATCTCATTGATTAATGATCAAAACTTTGAAAGACTGATTGCTAATGATAATTATACATCATTTCTTGCACGTGCCTCTTTCTGATGAGCTATTTTGTGAAATTTCAGAGAAGTGTAAGGGAATCTAACAATTTGCTAGCAATGCCTGTTGGGTTTAAACAAAAGAAGAATGTCTGCACTATTGTTGAAAAGGTACAAAAGTCTTTATTTTGAAATGCTGAACATCTCTGATCATTAAGTATAAGAGATGAGCTGTGTTTGCAAGTCACCTAATTTTTATGGATTCAGTTTCGTCCAGAGAATTTTACTATTGTTCTGTTCCACTATGATGGAAACGTGGATGGGTGGTCGGACCTGGAATGGAGTAGGGAAGCTGTACATATAGTAGCTCACAATCAAACAAAATGGTAAATCTTATAATCTGTACAAGTTCAAATGTATGTTATTACTGAAGTTCTCAGTTTTAAATATCTTACTTTTCCAAAAGGCTGCCAAAGACTTGACATATGTTGAGCCAAGAGTTCAATGCATCAACTCTTTTATTATTTTATTGACGTAGATGCTGCGTGGACTATATGAGATCTTGATCCAATGTGATATTTTTTGATAAACATTGTTTTCATGTTCAGGTGGTTTGCAAAGCGCTTCTTACACCCGGCCGTTGTGTCTATCTATGATTACATATTCCTATGGGATGAAGATTTGGGAGTGAAAAATTTCCACCCTGGAAGGTACAATTGCATCAAGATATAATATTCCATCTATTGGCAGTTGCGTTAGTGTCTTTGTGCATCCCATAATTCTGGAATACTCCTCAGACCTATTTGTTTCCTAGGACCTCTATTTGTCTTAGTAGAAATTCCAGTTATGTTTTAGGAGTTTGAATAAATTACTTGCTTTAACTAGGTACTTTAAAAAGCTCATGCAACATGGGAATGTGTATTTATTTGGGGATCTAAATTCTCGTTCTCCTTCCGAATATTTCTCTTAATCTGAAAATTAACCAAATTATGGTTTCTTTTCCAATTCATCCGTTGTACTATGTCATGATTAAATATGATAGTTTAACTATCTTTGCTGAAGGCTCAATGTTCATCCATTTCTAACTTCTCCTTGCTCAGGTATCTGCAAATTGTAAAATCAGAAGGACTTGAAATATCTCAACCTGCTTTGGACCCAAATTCTACTGGCATACATCACAGGATCACTATAAGAAATAGAATGAAAATATTTCATAAGTATGCCCGAAATCTGCTTGGTCTAACATTTTACTTATTTATGTGGTGTTATTGGTTCTTATATATTCTGTTTCAAGCAGAAGAGTCTATGATGTCAGAGGTAGCACAAAGTGTTCAGATGATAGTGAGGGGCCGCCATGCACTGGGTAGGTTACTTTGCTGAACATCTATCTCATTGTGCACTCTTTGTATTCAGTATAATGAATCGTGCTTCAGATTGATTTGCCTCATCAACATCTCAGCTCTCTTTCTTTTTCCTTCATAACATAGTTGCCTACCATGAACCTGTATATTTTCTTTCATGTTGCCTCTTTCTATTTTCTGAAGGCATAGACACATGTTGATCTCACAATCTTTTTGCAGATTCGTGGAAGGAATGGCTCCCGTGTTTTCAAGAGCAGCTTGGCATTGTGCCTGGCATTTGATACAGGTAATCGTCGGTGTTTACCCTTAGCTAATTTCCTGTGCTTAGCTTAAAAGTTAAAACCTACAATTATGAACGAATCATGCATAATATGTACATTAAAATGTTTCCTTCAACACTTTTAATCACAATGCCTGAATCTGTAATGAGGTTTGCCAAAATGTTTTAGTATTGAATGCAATTGCTACCAAAAACAGGTCATTTTTGTGATTACTTGTTTTTTCTACTTTTATATCCCTCTTAGAAAAGCCTTCAGATCCAAGTTACAGTGAGTTTATTATGGGTCTTTTTTTTACCTTCTGATGGTTATCCACCATGTTGCATGAATGGAAACATGTGCAAAGTGTATAGATAGCTCTGGAATCGAACATACTGCCTGAAATCTAGCTATAAAACTTTTTCTGTAAAGTATCAGATTGAATCTATGCTCACTGATACTCAATCTACAGTCATATAAAGTGTAGTATTTCCGTCTCAGTGCTGTGTATCTTACAGTTTTCCCTTGATTGTCAGAATGATCTTGTTCATGGATGGGGAATGGATATGAAACTTGGCTATTGTGCACAGGTAAAATTGATTTCCACAAATGTGGTTTTGTCCAGATGAACTAGTGATAGTTCTACTCCTTTGAGGAATCTTGTTGAACTTGTACTCATCGTATTTCTTCTTCCTTACACGGAAATTTGAAATCCACTCATGTCAACTAATAGGCCAACAGAACTTTACAGATATTATATTTTGCTTATTTTGATATATTTGGAACTTTCCAGGGGGACCGTACCCAAAAGGTGGGAATAGTTGATAGTGAGTACATAGTTCATCAGAGTATTCAAACTTTGGGTGGGCAGTCTGCGAAAAAGGTGATCTTCTAAACATCCCACTATCGAAATGAGTTCGTAGACCTGAATACAGTCTCTCAAAATACAACAAAATTTTGATTAGCCAAATTCAGATTTAGTGATATAAAGCTAATTAGCTTCTTGAAATATACGAGCTCTGTCAGTTAATCGTGAATTGATGTTTTGAAATATATGCAGGTCAAGAATCGTGAAGAGGTGGTTAAGGTATAACTTTCATCACTTGCTCTCATTTCTTGTCTCTTTCTCTCCTTTTTATTTTCATAGCAACGTCTCTCTGAAATTTGTTAATACTGATTCTTGCTTCTCTCCGTCTCTTTTCTTCTTTGTTCAGAGGCATCCCGTTGACGTTAGATCAGAGGTGAGACGCCACATCCGGCTTTCCCATCCTATCTTGTGACTATTTGATTTTCATATCAGAACTGCACGAGCAATCTTGTGGCATAGTTTAACTTTAGTTGTTCTGATACAGATTAGGAGGCAATCAACAGTAGAGCTTCAAAAATTCAAGGAGAGATGGGAACGAGCCGTAGAGGATGACAAGAGGTGGGTCGATCCGTTCCCTCCAAGCCCAATGCGGAAGCTTAGGCGCAACCGTAAGCGTGGCTATTCTAAGGTCTAACTAGGCAAAGCTCACTGTAAATTTTGTCAGTGTATGTCGTGCCAAATGTCGATTCTCAGTAATTATTTTATTTTTTAGTGTTCATAGTTTAGCCCAATTTCACCATTGATCAACATGCACAGACCATCACAGTAGTCAGATTTGAGTAGGGACTAAAATTCTTAAATCCCTAGTGTTGTAAGTTTATGCCATTTCATCTTTTATAATTTCAATAGAAATATATTATTTCTAGTGATGAAGGAACAAAGTAATATTTTGTCTCCCATTCTTTTTTCTATTTACTTAGCAAGAATATTAGAGTAGATAGGGATGATATATACATATAGTTGTACTTCAATTTTGTAGATAGAATTTTTATTTTTCATATTTTTTTGTTATGGGTATATTGTGTCACATTTGTATTCATGTCGAGCAATTTCACAACATATTTTGTTGATTTGGTCTTTTATGTGTTGTGTTACAACAGTCCCCAGCCTAGCAATTGCAAATATTGTTTGATTCGTAAATATTGAATTAGCTAACGTGTAATTTTCAAAATTCAAGGACTCATTTTGTTCATGTATTTGAGATTGCTTGTTTATCACGAAAATAATGTTATTGAGGAATATTGATTTCGGAAATATGATTCTTGATAGATTACTTATTTGTATTTGGAAATAGAAAAATTATTAAGATTCTGAATTTATATTAATTAATTAATAGATTTAATAACTAAAGTAAGATTTTCTTAATTAAATTATTAATTAATTAATAATAATAATAATATAATACTACAACATAAAGATGATTTATAATTTAAAAAATTCCACAAAGATTTACTTAATAAGTTATTATTTGAGAGCATAATAATAATAATAATAATAATAATAATAATAATAATAATTATTATTATTATTATTATTATTATAAAATAATAAATAATAACAATTAATATTATTATAGTTATTATAATTATAATAAAATATGATCCATAATTTTAAAAATTAAACTAAGATTTTATT